>VAHH01000741.1:0-21362 GCA_013357305.1 Radopholus similis | reverse complement strand
TGGAAAAAAAGCGACTTAATTTTGAAAAATTAGGGGGGAGAACAACAAATTAGGTCGCTTTTTTTCCAAATTAGGTAGGTGATTAACTGATTAATGATTATACTTATCCGATTCATAATTCTGTTTACTTTAATACTTAATATTTTATTAAGTGGCTAAAAGGCTAATAAGTAATAATAAATAATAATTTAATAATAAAACCCCTTGCGTTTGCGGTTGTAACTTGTAATCTTGATAAAGCCCTAATACTAACACCTTTTTTTGTTCCAGAATCAAGTTTATTTTATTTTAATAAAATCAGGAAGTCACAAATGTCTCGTCCAAAAGTTTTCTTTGACATAACCATTGGCGGAAAAGCCGCTGGTAGAATTTTGATGGAGCTCTACTCGGACATTGGTCTGTCTTTGAATTAAAGGCTAGTCTAGAATTGAATGGAACCTTAATAAAGTGCCGAGAACTGCCGAGAACTTCCGAGCACTCTGCACAGGCGAGAAGGGAATGGGAAAAAGTGGTAATGAAATTTGAAAGCAGCTGCTATATGCATTGGTTCTAACTTCTAATGCCTCAATGTACAGGCAAGCCACTGCATTACAAGGCGAGCAAATTCCACCGAGTCATACCCAACTTCATGTTTGTGTAGAAAACTCTTTTTATAGAGGATTTCGGACTTTAGGCTCCAAGGGGGTGATTTTACTAGAGGAAACGGCACAGGGGGCGAATCAATCTATGGCGAGAAGTTTGCGGATGAAAACTTCAAGGAGAAGCACACCCAGCCCGGAATGCTGTCAATGGCAAACGCTGGTCCCAACACAAACGGTTCACAATTCTTTATCACTACCGTGAAGACTGAGGTACTTATTTAATATATCCGAGATATGGCATCAAGCTGGAATCCGATCTATTGCTTTTTTATTTTAGTGGCTGGACGGCAAGCATGTTGTGTTTGGTCGCGTGGTGGAGGGAATGGATGTGGTAAAAGTGGTAGAGGCGCAGGGTTCACAATCTGGACGCACCTCAAAAGACATCATGATAGCCGACTGTGGGCAACTTGTCTGAGCACAAATTTTAAACATGACACTACTAGAAGACCGATTTGTTTGTTGACTTTATTTTCCGTAATTTATAATAAAGATCAAAATTTAACACATTTTATACATAAATTACTAAATTAGTTACAGTTTCTGTCCCAATTGTGCGGGTTGTATTTTTATCATTTCCTTTATCATTTTTTAAATATTTTATGTCCTAGTTTTAAAAATTTGTGAAGCTTAATTGTCATTATACAATTACTAAATGTTGACCGGTCGCGAAGAGGAATTTGCACGCATTGAATCGTTGCTTTCTGAGGCGATCGCCACTCGTTCTCCGAGACCACTAGCGATATATGTAAGCGGTCCACCGGGCACCGGAAAGACAGCAACAGTGCAGGCAGTGATTAAAAAGTTCCAGAAGCAGCGCAAAACGGTTTGTTTTTGAATAATTCAGATGAAAGAAAATGTGTTTGAGATCATTCATTTGATGATTCTAGTTCCATTTCGTGTCCATCAATTGCTTTGGCGAGGCTAGCTCTTCTGGGAATTTGCTAAAGGAGATATTTGTTCGGCTCGATGGCAATTGTTGCTCGAAAATTTCGGCAGCTAGCGCCTCTCGTGCACTGGAAGAGCTGTTAGCGAAAGCGAAGAAGCCAATTCTGTTGTTGCTCGACGAAGTGGACAATCTGCTGCAACGCAATGACAAATTGCTCTATACCATTTTCGGTTGGCCCGAAAAGCACGAGGGACGAGTCATTGTTGTTGGTCAGTTTTGGCTTCATTGGTTAACTTTGATTGCTTGATTCACATCAACAGGCATTGCTAATTCCCTTGATTTCACCGAAAGGCTCCTCCCAAAGCTGAAGCTGGGTACTGCTCCCCAATTGATCACATTCGCTCCATACACCAGCACACAACTAATCGGCATCCTAGAGCAACGTCTCTCACGGGTGATCGTTTTATTTGATATGGCACATGGAAAGGGGGAACTCTCAACACAAGCGGAGAAATATATTTTGAAATTGTTTCGACATATCACGCTGATAAATATGGGATCTCTAAAGCCGGGTGGGACGAGCGGGGATCAAACCCACATCTTTCCCCCATAAAATGGGTATTCCCTATTAAGGAGAAGTTTGACCGAAAGGCAATTGAACTCTGCGCGCGGAAGGTGGCCCTTCTCACCGGAGATGTTCGTCGCGCACTGGATATTGCCTCACAGATGCTAACTAATTCAGGGTAGAGATTTATTGGTCCTTTCTCGTTATCTGAGATTTTAGCGATGATGAGTTGGATGACGTGACCATAACATCTCCATCGTCCGGGTCCAGACTGGGATTGTGCACTCCCCAAAAAACACCAGCCAAGGATGCGGGAGGCACACCGGCCAAGCAGCTGAAGCGGCTGCATTCGGCTGATCCGGGGCACGGAGAAACGACGCCGAAGAAGCGCGCGGGTGCATGCCGCGAGGTGCTCAAAGCCATCAACCAGGTAGGCGATAAATTCAAATGAAAAATGCATTGGCCGTTTCAAAAATTAAAATACCAAAAAACCGTATAGGTAATTGGAAACCACATTCAGACAATGTCGTCGCCGTGCCAGCGCACAAAGTTGCCATCTCAAACGCGTACGTTGTTCGCCACGTTGATGCGTCTTGTGTCCTCCTCTTCGACCGCCGAATCCACTCCGCCCAAGTCCAGCCTGTTCCGCACTCCAACCAAAAAAGAGAACAACACCACCTCGTTGAGCGTATCGCGTGATCGCCTATTCGACGCATTTACAATAGTCTGTGAGAAGTTGCTATTGCCCACACCATTGCCAGACGAACTGGACGAAATGCTGGGCCAATTGGAATCGCAGTCTATGATACGAATGTGCAGAAGTGGAAAAGCGGCGAAAACGGGCAGCGTCATCCAATTCGCCGTATGCTTTTTGTACTAGTTTTAGGGAGTAGAGAATAAGCAGTCCGGGCTTTAGAAATAAATGTTCAGGTCGAGATGTCAATTGCTCGTCAACAAATCAACGACAATGCTTTGATTGCTGAGATTGGGCAGATGGAATTGAAATGCTGAACCGATCCTTCACATTTTTGGTATTGCATCTAACGCTTGTCTCATTTCGACATTTTGGATTATTTATTTAACAATCGACACCCAGTTCATCTTTGAAAGTCGAATTTTGGCAGAAAGATACAGAACAGCAAAATCTCTATGTCTCTACAGTACCATGCAGGAATTAAAGTGGCAGGGATTGCTACTTTTTCAGGCGTCGGAAAATTGGCCAGGAAGCATAAAATTGAGATTTATGGTTATTTATACATAGAGTAATAGAGGCCTATGAAATTTAAACGACTATTTTTGTTGCACTTCGGAAAATTTTTATAATTTTCAAAAATACCAATTAGGTGTAGGAAGTACTAATAAAAGCTCTGCACAATCCATTCTGGCCGTTGACCATTTTCCCAAGAAATCGGAAGTAAAAAATCCTTTTTAGACCTCTGAAAACAGTTTTATTATTCATTTGCAGTATGAATGGAAATGGGGAAGGTGGTCATGTCATGAAGCAGTGTTTGTATATGTGAGCAAAAGCAATTTACTCATATTTCTCCGTTCTGCCTGCCAATTGACAATGTGCCTCCGCCGATGTCTTCCTCCTCCTCCTCCAAGTGGATATTGTCCCCAAACTTGGCGTACAGCTCTGCCCGAAGCACTTTTAGCTCTGCTTCCATTTCCGCAATGCGTATCTGAAGTACTTTCATCTCGCCTTGGGTGGTCTCTTTCATTTGTTCCAGGCGTTCGCCGATCTCTTCCTGGTATAACAAATAATTGGTGAATAATATGAAACATCTAAGGGAACTTGTGGGTTAACCACTACAACGACAAAGGGCCTTACGGCTTCTACATGACATTATAATTATTAATAGGCTAGGTGGTTTGGTCTGGGGAAGGGGTATGCGCCGACGGGAATCAAACCCACGTTACCCGAATTGGCAGTCCGGGGTGCAGAATCCTAGTCTCGCTTGAGGGGTCAACCCATCTAATACCCAATAACATAAGACAAGACAGACGTTAGGCTTAAATGTAGGCCAGGCCCCCGAAATTTCGTCAAAAAAGCTGAATTTTCATCAGCAAAAAATAATTAAAAACAGTAGCAATTTCGAGACCTGGTGAGATACACTCCTTCCCATCGAAATTTTTGCAAACATTCGACCCTTATCAATTGAGCTTAGATATTCCATTTTGATTTTAACCTGACTGCAGTGCAGGAACACGGATCCAGTCAGAATAGGCGTTGATTCAGCGTCATCAAGCAACATGACCTCGTCGGCGGCATCATTAAGGTTTTGAGCATCGTTGTACAGCACGGCCAAATTCTCCTGTTACATTTTTAAGCATTATTATATTATAAGTTTTTATACAAAGTTCTCGTTTACAACTTAACACGTCAAAATAAAATTTATCAATTTCTTTTTTAGTATAAACAACCTTGGCAGCCTTATAATTTTTGTGCATCCGTGCAAACTTGTTGATCTGTTGCTGGTCCTCTGCCGTTGCAGTATTTTTCACTGCTGTTTTATTTTCAGGAGGCATTGGATTAGGTAATTGTATTAAACTTCAAGTAAACTGAAAGTTTCTTTGGCCTAGCAAAACAAACAGAAATGAAATTGTCGAAGTCGAAAGCGAGCGCGCTCGCTTAACTCAAAAACTCAGTCAGCTTTCGCTCACGACTCGACTTATCGATTTACAAACATCACAGCTCATTTCAGCGCTCTTTATTTTTACATTCACTTTTATAGGGTTTGTGTATTTTATTTTTTTATTTGGATAAGAGATAAGATATGTAGCATATACCTAAATTCATTATCATTACATTTTAAATTTTATCGTCGTGGCACCAAATGGATACTTTTGGCACCCGAAATACAAATATAAAGCTAACATTCTGCATTCTTAATAGAAAAAAGAAAATTTAAAATTTCCAATGTAACATTTGTATTTGCCTTTTAGCAAACATACATACTAAGGCTGGCCGAAAAGTCCTGGTACATTTTAAACAAAAAATATTTACTGATTTATAATCAGAAGAAAATTGTTTTCTGTTATTGTAGAGTTGTAGTTTACACTCTACCGCTTCTATTTATCTTTCTCGCCTTACCTCCAATATTATTCATTCATTGACAAAAAAGTCAGAGAAAAATGCCCATTTTCGGCAGTCTTCTTTTCTTATTCGATTCAAATTTCAATGCAAACCAAGCGCACTCCAAACTCGTTGGAGTTTATGGCGCGGATGCTCCGAGCAGAACTGCTAGTTATTTCTGATTCAATCGGTTCCAAAAGGGCGACAAAACTTTGATGGACCAAAACCGCTCAGGAAGGCCACCAGAAGTGAATCATGCCATTTCAACTCTTATTGAACCACAGTGACCGCAGCATACTACTCCTCATTATTTGATAGGTTAGTCCGCGTCCTGCATCAAAAAAGACCAAGTTGGGGAGAAGAAAGAGGGAAGGTCCGACTTTTTCATGACAACGCAAGACCCCATGTTGCAAAGATCACTCGCGAAAAAAACAAACCACTTGCGTTGGGAATTGATGGCTCACCCGGCTTACAGCCCTGATCTTGCTCCGACAGACTACCATCTTTTTCGGGCGGTTCTTCATCAGTTTAAAGAGAAACAATTCGATGAATGTGAAGAGGTCCGATTGGAATTGGAACGTTTCTTCGCCTCGCTACCAAAAAAGTTCTTCGCTGGTGGAATTGGCAATTTTCACAGACAGTGGGAACATGTTGTTGAATCCAATGGAGAATATATTCGAAATTATTAGTTGAGTTGTGTTTTGAAAAAGAAATAAATTTTTGAAAAAATGTACCAGGACTTTTCGGCCAACCAATTTTTCGCTCTCAGGAAGGAAGAAGATTGTCCAGTCTCCCGATTTCCACATTATTCAAATCTTCTGCTGGTCGCCAGAGCAGTGCAAAATATTCATCAACGAGAATGCGAATGGCGGCCACTTTGTTGCGTTGGCCTCTTTTGACCCATCATCCTCAGCTGCTGATCATGGCCCGTCACCCATTTACAAGCAACGCAGCAGGTCTTCCAATAAATGTGGCAGTAGTAACACAGTCTCCTACTCCTGGCGGACCAACCCCCAAAGAACTACGCGATGAATCTGACCGCTGTTATCGACGCCTGGATTTGACATTCGAAAACGCGCAGGAGGCGTTTAAGGTCATCTATTTTTCAAAATAGGCTGAAAAATTAAACCACGAGCATAATTTGTCGATTTAAAAATAATTTTTGACCTGAAAACCCAAAAGGCTCCATCCATCCTGTGCTTTTCGAAAATTCGAATCCCTCGAATATCCGGCTAAAAATGCTTTTCCGCGCCCTAATTTTGATTGCTTTATCGTTTTTAGCATATTAGAAAACCTATAAAAAGATTTCTGGGCAAAAAAATTTGGGACAGGTAAAATCAAATTCTTCCTATTTTATTTTATTCATTGCAGAGCAAGTCTAACCTCGATCTGATGCGCGCTATGTTCGTGTTCCGCTGCTGCCAGATCGACTTCCTGGTGCAGCACAATCAACGAATTCTGCAAACAATGCGAAAACTTCTTGGGAAAACGCTCTTCAAAAAAGTGCAACAACACACCTTCTACGGCCATTTCGTTGCAGGAGACACGCTCAACGAGGTTCCAATTATGTTTCGTCCACAATTCGAAATTTTATAAAGGTCTCTCATGTCGTCGCTGAACTGCAACGCTTCGGACTGAAGTCCATTCTGGACTACAGGTCAGAACTAGTAAAAAGACACAGCTTCGAGCTAATTCTTATATCTAATAAATTCCAACGTTTGAATATTGAAACCAATTTGATTTTCCCCATTTTTTGTTTTCGGACGTCAATTTTTTTCGCCACCTGCAAAATGAAACACGTTTCCGACAAATCTGGACAAAGTTATGGCCAAATATGCCTCGCTAGTACTACCCCCAGAAAAGTCAGATATATGACATTTGACATGTCATAACTCGGCGAAAACGAAATTTAATTTCGCGGGTGACGAAAAAATTGTTTTGGATGGCGAAAAAATATTATGCCTTTAGCGTCGAAAAAGACATCAGCCAAGAGGAGGCGCAAGAAAAGGCGGTGGAGAGCATAAAAGACGAAAAGCAAACTGAGATCCAACCGGTTTGAAGGGCACAAAGATGTTTCACGTGGAGTTGTTCCTTCGCTAGGCCATCGATCAAGGGTTGAATTCGCTGGCTGGAGGTAATCAGCAAAGTGATGAAGGGGACTACCACAATACACGCAAACAATTCACACCGCACAAAGAGTTCGGCGACCGGCGTAAACAAGTCTTCAGCGCGCGCACATACTTTTACGTAATGCACAAATCTTTTGCTTTTAAATATAGAATACAAAAAGCCAAATGCGAATATAAAAGTCGCATTTTCAGAGTGGCGAGAGTGAATGTGATCGCAATACGGAGGTGTTCTGCAAATGCATTGATTCCACTTCTGAGGCCACACAAGGCCAAGGCTTCACCGCCATCAAGGCACAGAAACTTTTCTTGCAAATTTCGTTTCTTTCCTCTCAGCTGACCGCACTGGGGCGTCCCCTGCTGTTGATGAGACTCACCGAGGCGATCGCCCAAGTGGAGAATCTGTTCAAAGTGCTCACCGGGTCCAGCTGGGAGAATTTGGTGCTCAGCCGCATCACAGAAGACCAAATGTTGGATCGGTTGCAGGTGGGATAAACCGAAATGGGACCACCGGAATAAAATGAAATTGATCTTGAAAATTGCGGATGTCCACAACAATTTAAGTTCTGCAGGAGTTTGGCATCAAGACTGACAGTGCGGCGGTGCGCGACTGGTTCAAGCAGGTGGACATCAACGAGGACGGGTTCGTGGACTTCTTCGACTGGGGCCTTCTGCTGGACGTGGAGGCCAGCAAACTGACCAATTTGTTCCAGGCGCGGAATTGAACCGCAAGAAAGAATAGCAGACCTCATCTTTGCAGGTGCTCAATGTCAAAACGGGCAAACTGGAACCCGTGCTGAAGAATTTGACGGAACACGAGGCCAGAGAATGTGCAAACATGATGGGTAGGTTTGGCCATCTGTTTGTTACCTTTTGTGGCTATTTTAGGGTCTGTCCCACAATTATATTACCACCCCTCCCTTCCTCGTGTTCACATACTTCCAGTGCACCAGAGAAGCTGAGATGCTCTTTTCAGGGTCTTATTTATTCTCCTTTTCCCACATTCTCTCCAAATTTCAGCTTCTCTGGTGCGCTGGAAGGTATGTGAACACGAGGAAGGGAGGGGTGGTAATATAATTGTGGGACAGACCCTAGTAGCCGAAAATAATTTGGCTTTGAGTTCGGGTTCAGAATATGCATTATGTTCGCAGGACGCCTGATGAAAATCAATGACCACGCGGTCAAGCGCGGCGTACGGATCATGATCGACGCGGAACAAACGTACTTCCAGCCCGCAATTTCGCGTCTGGCAGTCGCACTTATGCGCAGGTACTGACTAGATGAACTTGTCCCCACTAAATGAATAATCTGCAGTTTTGTGCGCAAAACTGTTGGAGTATGTGCCAATCACTACTTCAAACGTCCACCATCCTAGGTACAATCGTGAGCGTGGCCAGGTACTGAACACGTACCAGGCGTACCTGAAGAACGGGCTGGCCAATCTGCGCAGCGACTTGCAGTTGGCGCGACGCGAGAACTTTCACTTCAGCTGCAAAGTGGTCCGAGGCGCCTACATGGAGCAGGTGTTTGGGCAGAACTTTAATCAGCCATAATAGATAGATAGATGGGCCTGATCATCAGATACAAAAGAAAACACAAATCAATGACAAACCGCGAAAGTTGACCAAATATGGCCCTTTCACACAGGAACGACTACGAGCTGCTGCGATCGGCTACGATGACCCGATCCATCCGTCCCACGGGGCCACTTCGTTGGTGAGTCTCATTCTTCCTTCCTCCCAAAAAGCACACCGCAGATGTACCACCGCTGCCTGGACGCCATCGTGGAAGTCCAAATACCATTTTGTAGCACTTCTTGTGCTCTACCAAATCAGTTTTGAGGAGTGGGCGTCACGCGGGCGCGGCGCCGTCTCGGTGATGGTGGCCACCCACAACAAGGCGAGCGTCCAGTATGCGGTGGAGCTGATGAAAATGCACGGGATTGCGCCCAGCGAGCGGGTCCTCTGCTTCGGCCAACTGTACGGCATGTGCGATTACGTGAGTTCCGCATCCAGAGCCCCAAGATAAAAATACAACCAAAAGCGAAAATGCCGATTAAATTTCTGTTACGCGATTGCCTGAAATGGGGAAAATTGCAATTTGTCGCTTGTGGCCAATGCCGCGAAAATGAAAAATAATCAAACAAATTTATTGTTAATTAATATGATCGATTTGAAAATGACAAGCTGCCAATGTGTCTGTGCTGTGCGAGTGTCTAGACCCTGCCAATGTGCACCGGCCGGTCCTCAATTTCGAACTCTGCGGTGGCGGCCCTGCTGCCCTTTTGCTTGTGCGAGGCATGGAAAACTAAAACAGCAGCGCATTTTTCAGAGAACTCGGAGATTTCAAAAAGTTTGATGAGCCAGCCTATTGCCCCAAGTGTGCAGTTTCCTCCCTAGCCAAACAACGCTCACATGCGAACATGCCGAACAAGTACAGCGCCACAACGGCCCACGCCATGTACACGGGGTAACCGTAGGTCTGGCCCGACGAATAGTCCCAGTGGCCCGGATGGTGCGAGCGCTCGACCACCTTCAAAATCTTTGCACGATTATTTCCATTGGAAGGGCAAGAGCCTTCTGCACGCTGCCCTACCTCCAGATTCCATTCGTTCACCGAGTTGATCAGCACTTCTATGGTCACAACGGTGCACATCGCTAGAAATGATGGTAGATGTGTAGGAGAACAGTAGACCTTTTTGACTTTTTATTTTTGTCTGTCCATCCCAGTCCAAGTTCCCAGGGACAATTTGTGCGGCTGCAAACACTCAGTCCCCTCGGGAATTCTTTGGGCGGAGAGCTCAATTGAAATTTGAAACATGATGGGAGTCCGCAAATTGATGGACCGCTGCCGGAATCCCATTCTGTGTTGACTGGACGCTTTTGTGCCTCTTTTATGCCACACATCTTGAGTTTCAACGCAATTAAGTTTTCCTCGGGCCAAATCCCCAGCGGATATCTAGTAGGTTACCAGAAATAAACAGCATTTACCGACCAATCATCAGGAACAGCAGCGCCACCACCCGCTTGAACATGTACCGGTGGTGACTGCAATGAGAATGGCTCGAATCTAAGCAGTGTTCCCAAAATGGCCGTTTGCATGCCTGAACGCATAGATGGCCATTCCGTTGGCGAACAGCATCATGGCCAGTGCGATGACGGACATTGCCGCTTGGACTCGATAATAATCTAATAGAAGAAAAATGGAATTGCCAGAAAATTGCCATTTTAGCAGGGCGAAATTGGCTTAAAATTCGCCTCAACAATATTAAAATTGTAGCGCTTACGCTTCAGATAGACACCGGCCAGGCGCGAAAAGCGATCCGACGCGGGCTCAGGGAAATGGGAAATCCACTCAACTGAAATCCTTGGATATAATCGAAGCGAGAGAGAGAGAGAGAGTGTGTGTGAAAGCTACCTGCGGTACTAATAAAAGACTCGCCTCTTGACCGACCCGACTTAGACGTGTTCACGGATCGGTACTCGCCCCACACGCCCAGCTGCACGTTCACGTGCTCGTGCCGTTTGTTCACAAAGTCGATTGTGGCCCAATTCGGGCAGCAGACGGCGATGATCAGCAGCACAATGCCGCACTGCAAAATGCATTTGCGGAAACAGTGAAACTGACGATCCCACAACAGTGCCGAACGTTGCGGCGGCCATCAGCCGCCTCTGGCGCACAACACGCTTGTACTCGTGCGCATTAATCACTTGCGATCCGTCGCATTCCACCGCCTTCTCCGCACTCTCCAGCAGATGCAACACTTTCTTGGGCATTTTCGCGCGCGTCTGGCGAAAGTGATATTGTCAGGCAGTAATAAATAATAAAGCACGTGCTATATCTGGAATGTGAGCATAGGCCAAATCTGCAAAGTATTTTCTCTAGACTTATTGAATAAGGTGGAAGGTGGGAACAGCAGATGAAAGTAATAAATTTCCACCTTCTGCTGGATGCGGGCATCCATTGATGACTACTGACTGGCTTTTAAAATGGAGTTGTGTTGAGTAAACAAAACCGCACATTTATGTGGCCAAATGCGCCCGCTCAACACGCTATTCAAATTGGGGAGAAAATATAATATGTATTTCCAAATTTGGCGGAGCCCAGCGAGCCACAAATGAATAATAGTTTTGGCACGCACATCTCTCCATCCCCGACCGAGACAAACGGCGCAAGAGCATCTGTCACACCCCAAATGCGCCATTGTGCCGTATATCCGCTCTTTTCCATGTTGTTTTCGGCGGCCTGATGGTTGGCTGGTCTTTAACTGCCAACGCGTAAACAAAAAACACCGGTCGCGGCAACCTCTCTGCCGGGGAAAGAGGAAGTGCTTCTCCTGCGGCCTGTGAGGGCGGGCGGAAGGCGCTTAAAGCCATTCCACCAGCCGTTCATTGGGCCTGGGCCGCTGAAATGGGAGATATCGAACGGACGGATGATGGCTGGTTGCGCCAATGAAAGGGCGGCGTTCCCTCGAGTGGATGGGACAAATAAATGAATGGGCGACGAGGCGGCGAATTGGTTTGTTTTTTTGTGTTATGTGGTCTGGTCCGCGGGCAGAGCTGAAGAGGAAAAGCGAGATTGTTCCTTGGGCTGCTCTCATTGATCAAAATGGTTTAGGGGACAGAGAACGAGAACAGAAAATTGACTGCGTGATCGCGATAGACCATTTGTTTTTTAGGGCAGAATCTCATCTCAAGTGTCTTTCGGTGTTAAATTTAGTTTAACGCATTTAGTTTTAACACATTTTCAAAAAGCACGCACAATCTCGAGTAGAATTTTCAACTTTGGCCGCCCGTTCCCAGATAGAAAGGACTGTGGAACAGCGCTATCTCCTTGCGGCCGATGCAAGAGGCGAGATGAAATTGGCCCAGGTCTGGTGGTGGGGTGGGATGCGGGGGAGAAGAAGCATTGTTGGGCGGCCGAACACGGCATGGGCCCGGGAATAAGGGCATTCCCAAGTGGAGGCGGAGATGGCGAAACGCACTCCGCGGAAATTGTTTTCCCGCCTAATTGGGCGTTAAAATATGTTGGGTTCGGTCGTTAGTCGTTGGCCCGCGAAATTTGATGCTGGCACATCTGGTGCCATCAAATTCACGCATTCCGCTCTCAGCGCCTACATTTTTAGGAACACAAGTGGTTGCCCATCCGGCGCCAAACCCCCATTTGGTCGCAGAGTGTAAATTGTTTCCGGCTGCTGGACCAAGGAAATGTGCGAATATTGCGCAACTTACAAGGGCCCAATAGACGGAGGAGACCCGCAGGGGCTGTTAAAAGGCGAAAGCGCTCTGCAGCCCCACAATTGATTGGGATTCTCCGTCCACCGCTGTCTGCCCCTTTCCTCCTCAAAATCGGATCCAAAGCGGCCATAAACAACAACAGCAGCAGGTGGCCGGGTTGGATTCTACCTAGTGTGCCAGCCAATGTTGGTGTTGAAACGGAAACAGAGAGAGGCAGACGGAAAAATCGGAACTGCGTCCAAACCAATAATGCTAACTAACAATCCGCTAAAAGAGGGGGCGAAGCGTCTGAAAGATTTGTGGTTGGCTGTGATATTCCAGTGGGACTTTGTCTCCGCGGATTGATAATCAATTATCATTCTGGAAAATTGTGCACTGCACGAACAGCACCAGTTCAATTATACCAATTCGATGCCCAGGGCTCCAGCGAAAATCGACCTTGGGTTAAGGAGCCCACTTGTCCGGCACTCACCAATTCCTTCCGCAGGTGTCCTTCACACTGGGGCAGGCCGGCTACAGCGTGTACAAATACATTCCGTACGGCCCAGTCGAGGAGGTGCTCCCCTACTTGTCGCGGCGAGCTCTGGAGAACGGGGCCATGGTGAAGAACGTGAGCAGGGAGCGCCGGCTGTTGTGGAAGGAGTTGCGGCGCCGCATCGGGGCCGGCCAGCTCCTCTACCGCGTGCCCCAGGGGCCCCAAGTGTGCGTGGAGCCGCTCTCCGCAAGCGCACAATGAGACTATTTTGCCTCCGAGCAGAAATGTTTCACTTCGCTCGCTCACAACAGTTCGGAGCAATTTATGTAATTGTAGGATGGGAGAGCGCCCAATTTGAAAGTTCTAGTTGTTTCTCTTTCCCTCGGTGAACTGTAATGCAAACGCACAATCCGCCCCTTTCCTGCATAATCACTTTTTTCTGGATTTGGTCAATTACACAGCTTTACCAATTCTTTCTTGAGTGCAACTTTACAGTACATTTTTGAGTATTTGCTAGTCTTATTTCGCAAAATTGTCACCGAGATACCTAATTCTAGTTTTCGATTCTGTTTAGATTTCCCGGTCAATTCTATTTTATTACAGTGGATAAATTTCTCTTACTGTTCCAGTGTTTTTACAGTTTATTCTCCTCGAATTAATGATCAGAAATTCCGTGTTCGTTCGTCGTTTTGAATGCACGCAAATGTCGCCAAAAGCCCCATCCGGTTGCTCTCGTGTCCTTTGCTTTGCCGAAAGGAGCGGGAGAGCTCATCCCTCTCATACGGCCCCAGCGTCCCTCTGGCCCTGTTCTGTTGGTGCTCGTCCATTTTAATCCTTTCCCCCGCGCTCAACAATTCCCCTGGGCTGTTTTCATCTTCGGCCGTGCCGGATTTTCCGCCGCCGCCAGCGGTTGCGCCGCTGCCCCTTTAATTGGGCGCCGCGACTTTTTTGGGAACGGACGCGCCGAACTTTGCCCCTTCCGGTGGCCGCTGTCAATTCATTTTGCATTCCATCTTATTCACTCGAACATTCTGGTGTGGGCCTTCTCGGCTGAGAGAGACGGCTTTTTGGATTGTTGTGGATTGGACAAATATTTCTGCAAAAACGCCCCAAAATAGGAGGGCTCTCCTTCCCGATTGCTGTGGATGTTCTCCTCGTCCTCAACGCATTCCGCGCTGAACGGAGAAGAGCCTTCGGCGAACGGACAGCATGAGCACGTGAAGCGGGAGAACAGCGGCGGCGCAAAGTCGGAGGGACACGGGACGGCGGAGTCCGCGAGGGCAAACGCTCGCGAAGAGTTCTTCTCCAATTTGGCGACAAGGTGGGCCATTTGAAGAATGCGAACGGATTTTGAACTTTTCATCCTAATTTTGTATTAAACCCCTGCCTTTGGGTTCACGGGGAAGGTGTCCCGGGGCCCGTTGGGCCGGCCTGGGGAGGCCGGCGCGGGCCCCTCCCCGAACTACAATAGGTTGCCTAGGACTTGGGACTTGTTTATTGGTCGAAAAAGGGAAAAATAGGAACAACAATAATTGGGAAGGGAGATGGGGGGAATCGGAGGAAAATCGGGAAACAAGGTGGGTCGGGAACGGGAACTGATAGGTTGACTTGGCCGCTGGCCTGGCAAAAGGAGCCGGAGGCGGGGCTCGGCTGGTGGGGCAAAGGGACAGCCGTCCAAGGAAGGGGCAGGAAGGGGCAATCTACTTTTCCTTCACATTTTGATTCTGAGCAAAACTCGATTAATAATATGTATAATAGTACTAACTTTTTTGTTGCCTTTCTGTCTGCGGCTGACGAGTGATGGCTCATCCAAATTCATTCTCCAAGAGGGCAAAGATCGGACGAGGGATGCAGAAGTTGGAGGATCTCGTCAGGGGGAGGAACACGGGCATTTCCCTCCCTCTCCTCCGAACTCTCTGCTGCCGGATCCATTTCGCAATCGCGTAAAGGGGCGCACCGAGGAAAGTATTATCTTTGCGCAGTTATTTTTGTCCGATCCCTTTCACGTTTCACGCTATTTCCCCATCTCATTTCGCAGTCCAACCACACTGGTGTCGATTGTTTCAAATGCTGTTCGCCATTCAGCAGCACAGATCCACCATTCGCCGTTCAAATTGCATTTGCGTGGGGAAAAGGGGCCCAGATGTGCGCCGCTTTGTTCACAACGGCCCTCTGTTTGGGTCCCCCCATAAATTGTATGTAAAGGGTCCCTCATTTCCAAGAGAGATTGCCATCCCTCCGCAAACAAAAAACAAACCCCCCGCAGCAGAGAAGGGCGCGAAGAGCAAAGTCCAAATTCTGGCAGCCACATATACCATTTATAATTTATGAGTTTACACCCATTTCGGTGCTTTTTCAGGGATATCTTGTTCGGTTTTTCCCTTTTCTCATTTCCTGTTCGCCTTTTATTTCCTTCGATTTGTCCAATCCCTTGCCGCTCCCTTCGATTAACGCAAACAACTGTGATAGCTGAGAGAGCGGCACCGGAGGTGGATTTTGCCCCCCCCCCCCGGAAAACAGCTGTCCCAAAGTGCGTGGGCAGACCATGTGGGCGGGGGGTCAATCGCATAAAACAAAGGCGACGAATGCCGGGCAGAAGAAAGAAGCGTTCTAGCCAGTCGGCCGAAGAGTCAGACGACGCATTTTGAAACGAAAATTGTCTTTTTAATTAAAAAAAAAATTTTCACGGGTTTACCATTCCAGTCATTTTGCCCCTCTTTTGATGCCCATCCGCGTTTACCCCTCTCTCCCGTTCCGCTCAAATCATGTCTATGGGCGGAAAAGGGCACAGGTGTTCACTCAAACCGACCGATTCCTCCAAGAAAACGATGCAATTTATTCTTTTATTCCCAGCTTTCTTAGACCTTGCTTGATCTGTGAAAGAATCAGTCCATCCAAGGCTTGCTCCATGATTTCCCCGAAGGGGAGTCTGACGCCCAAACTGCAATATGAATGTGTCCCTTTAACCGCTCACTCCCCGAATCATTTGGGCGTTCGCACAAGTTTACCCATCCATTTCGCCGCTCCACTGATGACGCAAGATAAAAGAGAGCAAAAGCGGAATAGCCCTGCTGCCATTCGATCCCAGCCGTTCCCCAGGCCCAGCCCTAAACTCAGCATTTGAGCAATTTGCGATCGCAAACAAACACCGAAAAGCGAGTCACAATTGCGTAGAAACAAGTGCATGAGAGCCTCCCACAGTCCTGCTGAACTCGCAACTCATGCTCATGAAAGCCGCGTTCTTATTCCGAATCGAGTTCTGCTTTGTCCCTTGCAGTCCCTCGTCGGCCGGCGGCAGCACCACCAGGATGACCACGTTCAACCAGAGTTCCTCCTACAACCGCACTTTCGAGCGCAAAGTATTCGAGGAGGCGGGCGGCGCACCCACGATGCGCCTGCTCAGCTCCTCTCCGCTCCACACAATCAGGGTACCTAATTTTTGGTCTTGCACATCATGTTGTTTGCAGAAAGGGTGGATTTTCATGTTGATTGCTCTGAGGAGTAATTACAACGTTTATTTTCACAGAGCACCATGGCCTCCGACTTGGGCATCGGCGGAGGCCTGGGCAGCGGGGCTGGCGCTGGCCTGGGCGCCGACTTTGTGCAGGTCTGTCGCCGGAACAATGCACATTTCCCCCAATCTCCGCCCAGCCACACAACTACCAGTTCGGGACGGCCACTTCCGGCTCGTTCCACTCCTCCGACGACCACCTCTCGGTGCACATGGACTGCGCTGCCTTTGCGCCCGAAGAGCTGAAGGTGTGGTTGCTCACTGATTCTTCACGTGCCCCTCCGCAGGTCTCGGTCGTGGGCAGCCAGATCGTGGTGGAGGGGAAGCACGCCGAGAAGCGCGACGCCCTCGGCTCAATGTGGGCACCATTTGGGGCATTCGAGTCGGACAATTACAGTAATTGATTGGTCTTCCAGTGAGCGCCACTTCGTCCGCAAGTTCGCACTGCCGCGCAACGCCCACCCGGACACGGTGCAGAGCAACCTGACCAGCGACGGACAACTCACCGTGACCGCCTCGGCGCCAAAAGTCAAGGTCGGAGAATTGGCACAAAAGCATTTGCTCTTCCCAAAAACTGATTTTCGAGCCTAAAACTGATTGAAAACGCTCTTTTCTCGCAGGAGACCTCGCCCGGGCGCAGCATCCCCATCAAAATTGTGCACCAGCAGACCGCCAGCAGCACAGGCAATCGATGGAAAAATTGAGAAGGATTCAGAAATCCCATTTTCTGGCTTAAATTGGAAGAAAGGACAATTGGTTGCAGGTACGTCCGCGCAGAACGGACAACAGTCGTCCTCGGCGGCGCCACAAAACGGCCTCTGAAGTGGGAGCGAGCAGTTGGAACCATTAATATTTGTGCTTTTGTCCTGAAACAATATTTCGGCCGCCACAACGGATCAATCAAAATAAATGGAAACGATGTTTTTTGCGTGACATACTTACATATTATAGAAGACAAATGGAAATTGGCTGACAAGGAAAATACAACAAGCAGATCGATAATTGGACAACACTCTGTCCTTCTTTTTACTTTGCTCTTTTGCATTCATTCATTGGCTCTCCTCGCTTTATTAACCCTCAAAAATCGAATATCCTATTTTCGAGAGCATCCGCCCATAGAGCTAATATTTGGGGGAGGAAGGCGCGGGCAAACAAGCAAAGTCATCCATCCACTCGCAATCACTGAAAACCATTCTTTTTCATTCGCTTTTTCAATGCTGCCCCATTTCCAAGTGATCGCCCTCATACTGCTTATTGCCGTCGTGACTGGTGCGGACACCGTAGATCCGAACGGAAGTGAAGGCGCTGGACCCGAAGTGGACGAGCAAAAAGAGGCAGCTCCAGAGCACATTGAAAACGGAGCAGGGGCGGAGGTACACACGGATGCCGATGAGGAGAAGGCGCAGCAGGGCAGTTCGGAGCAACAGCAGCAGAATGGAGTGCTGCCGACCGGACAAACAGACAATTTGAAGGCGCAGCAGGAGAAGGCCACTGTTGACACGGTGGAGACGACAGACAAACAACTACGGGTCGATGAGGGAGATCTGGGGCAGATTGGCGAGGAGGGCCCACCAATCGGTGCTGAGCAAGTGCGGAAGACGGAGGCAAATCAAGTAGTGGATAAGCACACAGAAAGAGACGTCAAGGCTTCCGCCCAAACTGTGCCAAATTCCGGGCCCAATGAAGACGCCAACAACGAAAAGCGACCATCAGCCGATATCGGCACTCAGCCCGAGGAAGATCCATCACTCCAACCCGTTCAAAATCTTGAATGGCTCACGCGAGCAGTGGCCAAGTTCGCCTACGAACAGCCGTCGTTGTCGCCTTCTGACAGTGGCCGCCGATTCCCGGCCAATGCAGTGGCAGACAACTTCTTGGCAAAACTGGCCGAGGTGGCCGATAAGGATATACTGATAGTGAAGCGGCCATCCAGGGCGTTTGCGTGTCGTCAAGATTTGGAGGAGCGCATGGCCAAATCGGCGGCATTCGGAAGAACAATTTTGGGGCAATTGATCGGAGAACGGGATGCAGACAAACTGATAGGTTTGGAAAATTTTTAGTAGAAAAATTGTTTTTCGCAGCGCAAGAAGCAGGTACCCGTCCATTCAAACTGTTGTTCTCGTTCGCCGCTCGGCTGGCCGCCGCTCTTGGGCAGGACAAGAACGGCATGTGCCATTTGCGCACATTCCTCTCAGCCTACGACTGCTTCAATAATGTGGACCGGCTGGGGGGAGAAATGTGAGCAAGCAATGCCAGATGGATTTGGGAGCCGGGAAACCCCGCCTGGTTCACCGATGATTATTTGCAGCATCTACGACTTGCGCATCGAATCGATCAATGGGACCCCCAAAAAGGGGGGTGATGAACGCATACCGCTGGCGCTAAAAAGTGGCAAAACGGTGCAGAATGAGGAGGGGGAAAGTAGACATCCGGAGGCAATTCTGATTGGTCCTGAACAGGGCGCCGCCGAGAGGGACAGAGAGAATGCAGCAAGTGAGTGGGAAGGCAATTTCCTCTGATTTTCCGGACGGGGTCTCTAGAGTGCCCACGGCGGCCGCTATAGCTCAGTCGGTTAGAGCGTGGGTCTAATAAGCCCAAGGTCACAGGTTCGACCCCTGTTAGCGGCATCGAATGTTTTTCTACTAAATCACCAATTTCAGGCTTTTTCATAGATTTTTTGTTTCCAGCTAATTTCGACTTTTTGCGCTCGCTTTCACTGTTCACACTGACAGCGCGAGAGGCAGTTGTCTTGGTGCAAAAAATTGAGCACGACATCGGCGTTGGACTTGCTCTGACAGGAACGGGCAATAAAACCAATGATTACGCCAACAATGTTTTTGCCGCTTTGGTCACACATTTGGAGCGTTCAGGGAAAAAAGTGCCCCCAGCTCAAGGGCAACAGGTTCCTCCTTCGCTGAAATCAAGTCAAAACAAACTCAGAGATTTCAACCATTAGGCCCGATTCCCAAATAAGTGGGTTTTTATTTTTATTCAGCAATTCGTGCTGCGCAGCGATGATCAGCTGTGCGCGATATGCGCATTTGGCGCAAATTTGTTGGCCAGACTGCGTCGCCCTTCACTAGTGGATTTCCCCCTGCGGGCCAAAAAGTACTTCCGCGCAATTGGCGCACTGGACGCTTTTCACAATTTGCCATTTTTGGAGCAAACGTTACGTAATTCACGCGTAAAATATTGCGCCGCAATGGAGTAGGTAGATCGGCTTAAACATTTTTTCAAGCAATTCATTAAGAGCCGATGTGGAGAGCAGACAGGCATTTGCGCAAAATGAGCACTTCCAGCACTTCGAAGAGGCAATTCGCATCGACTGGAACCCGTGGACAGGTAAGGCTCACTTTACTAGGAAATTGGAAGAGGAATAATAAAAGGGGCATTGTGCCTGTAATATTTCTGACATCGAAATGGGTAAATGCCCGACCAATTTTTGCAAATCAGTCATACCTATGACCTTCAGTGTTTATTCGCATGCTTGGCGAAGTACGCGCCGCCATGGTAGGAGTCCAATCAACTTTTAAAAGTCTAATCAAAATTTAGGTGGTAAAAGAATCGCGCGTGGCATTTCGAGACGCTTTCGCTTATAACCCGCAAGAGCTAACCATCGACGAAGGGATGCGTCAACTGGAGCAGGCCACCAAGATGTTGGACGCACCGTCGGAAATTGGAGCTGCCCAAACGCACTTTAGCCAGTGGAAAGCTGCTGTCAGAGAGGCGGAACGCCGTGGCGACGAGCTCTTGGACTCGCTTGAGAAAATGTCTGCGAAAATGGAGTCAGCCGCGGGCAAATTCGACCAAGAGCACATGATGTTCATTGCACAAGGGGAAAAGGCGGACGCAAACGACCGAACTGGGCAAACAGAGTCGAACAATTGAAAAATCTATTTTCAACTATGGATATCGCAAACAATGTTCCTGTCTGTTTGTTGGCTTCAATTTTTGGGGATGATTTTGTGTTTTTTACATGGATGTTGGATGAATTTTTGAACATAGCTATAGTCGTCCCCTACAATAATGGCACAACGAAAACGAAAATTGGTCATATCTCATAATTTATATTGGTTAAAAATCTCCAAACTATAAGATTTTCCGGGGTGAAACTTGTTTGCCATCTGCCAGCATCTCGTCGAGAGGAATCGAATGATAACCAAATTTGTAAGTGGTTTTATGGGGAAAAACCAGGTATAAGATTAGAGAGTCTGCTATTCGGATGGCCTCAGATTCTTCTGGAATTAAATCCTTGAATAACCTAATATGTAAAAAACGACCAAAAAGTACTTTCCCATCAGTTGTACGAACTGTTTTTCCGTCAATTCTACTAATCCACTAAAATGAGCCGATTTTGATGTAATTTTGGGGCATTTCGACTAAAAGATGGAAAATATTTTATAAAATATTGAAGAAAAGTGGCGAAATATTGAGAAAAAATAAATATTTTGAAAATGCACAAAAACAAACAAAAAACACGTTCTGCTTCAGCATTACATGCATGATTATACCAATGATCTTGCAAAATTCCATTTTTTTAGTGACCGGCGCGCGGCGCGGGACGGGATCCCGCAAAGGCCAAAATAAAAATCCCGCTCCCGCACTTTTTATAAAAATGTAAAAAATAAAAATCCCGCTCCCGCACTTTTTTACTACAAAAATTCCAACAAAAGGGAGAGAGCCACTTACATTATACCTTTAAAATTGACTTTGTGAGCTTAAGTTTTACGTTTAAAATGTTACTGTTACCTATGCTTTTTAGGAAAAACTATCTTATATGGGCACCAAACGAAAATCGTCAAATCACATACCAATCGATTCCTCTCGTCGAGTGGAGTCCAACGG
>VAHH01000740.1:0-21369 GCA_013357305.1 Radopholus similis | reverse complement strand
GTTTCAACAGTCAACACAAGCACAATATAGCACAAAATTATATTTATGGCGATTATCCAGTGAAAGAAAATTGAAATTTTTAGCATTAATGTATTAGATGAGGCTATATAGTACACATTAACATTGGTTTATTCTTTATTGCTTCACTCTTTGAGCGTATAAAGTATGAGGGTATAAACACACTGAACATGGCCCCAAAAGCGGAATATACCAAAATGGTTTATGAACGGCAAAAAGCAATCCTCTGTTTGCTCACAAGAAGATCACATCGCCAGAGCTACTCTCGTCCCAGTTTTCTGGCGTCCTGACGCCCAGTTCGGCGTCGCTTTCGCGCAGCAGCGCGTACTGCGTCGCTGTGGTGGCGCTGCGTCGTCGTGTGCGTTGTTCGTCCGCTGTCTCCACACTGCGACCTCCGCTACCGGATGACGCGCTCAACAGTCGTGGACGAAGTTCGACACTGCAAGAGAGGAAAAGCCATTTGTTTAAGCCTGAAATTTTAAAATCCGCTTACAAACTTAATTATAGGCTTAGGCCTAAAAGATTAAAAAAGGCTAGCTAAAAACCTTCAAATTTTTGGGGCTTGCCTCTCCACTTGGTGCTCGTAGGGATTTCCATTCGGCATGCTGACTGCGCTGCTCTTTGCGCCCGTACCGCGACCCAAGTCCATTGAATGGGATTTCTTGCGACGCGCCTGCTCCGGCGACAACAGCCCGTTGTTTCTGCCGGTCCCAATGATCTCGTGCTCCTCCAGTTCACTCAGTGCACCGATCAGTGCGTCCAGCAGTGCATTGCGCTGTCGTCTGCCTTTGAGCGCCTGACGCTCGTTGCGTTCCGCCGCCACGGCGAGTCTTTCCGCGAGGAATGAGCCCAGACGACGCCCGCGTTCGCGCTTCATGTACAGTCGCTCCAGCGTGTCCTTGTGCCGTGTGGCGTCCATCTCGTCGTCATTCTCCACATTGTGCGACTCGACCAGCTCGTCCAGCTGGAGCTGCGCGTCCACTTCGCCGTCGTCGATCAGTGCAATGCTTCCGGACAGTTCGCGCAGTGGTGATCCCGACGATGGATGGCTGAAATATGAAATTGGTTTTTGGCGCCAAAATGCACAAAGCATACGTGAGAAAGGAGGAGAAACCGCCCAACGAGCCGTGGCGTTCGCCCCCACTGCTCGAGCCAGCGCCCAACGAGTGGTCAGAGCGCGGAAAGGGCCGAAGTGACTGAACGGAGAGTTCACGTTGCACGCTCCTGGCTGACGCCTCTGCGTCCGCAGCAATCTCGATCTGTGAAAGTCATTGTATCCCAAAATTTCATTTCTTGACTGACCAGTGTTCGCGCCAACTCGGCAATTTGGGCGCGCTCCTGCGGCGCAATCACGTTGTTGTTCAACGGCACGCCGTTGTTGTTGGCGTCGTGGTGTTGGATGTGGGGCTCTTCCACTTCGCCACCTCCACCGCTGCGATGAATGAACGAGGGCGAAATGGAGGGCGGCGGAGCGGCCGGCAACAATGCGGTGCGCTCGCTGGCCGGCGCCGAATGACTCGATGCGGCGTCTGGCGACAACAGCCAGCCACACTTTTGTGCCTGGGTCGGTAGCCTGTAAGTCCTGAATGTGCGCAAAGATGCAAGCAAAGTATTATTAAGGCGAGCCAATTCAAAATTGTATCCAAAGTGCTGCAATCAATATTGCTTAAAATGCAATTTTTAGGATTTTGCAATTTCTAATGTTTGGTTTCGTGAAATGATTTTTTTCCAAAAGTACCAACGCACACAATGGACGTGAATGAATAAAAAGAGCAATAAAACAGCGCCAAATGGCACATGAAATTTATGAAAAAAATAAATGAAAACAAAAATGGAATGTGATTAAAAATGAAACCACAAACACCAAAATGGATTGAACAAACAAAAAACAACAGAATGATCTGTGGGCGCTGCTCTCGCTCAACAGGGCTGAACAGAAATTTAAGACAATTTTGATTCCCGTCTTCAAATTTCGAATTTGTAAATTAAATTACTATTTTTTATAGTTTTTTTTTTCGTTTTTCATTCAGCCCTGCCTAATCGCCCATGAATCGAACACGGAGCAATTGTTTGGCACTGCCGCTGTCCTCTCTTCGTGACGGCGTTGTGGTGGCATCGCTTAGCGAAGTGGCGCCGCTGTTCAAAAAGTCGGCCGCATCCGGCACCGTCAAAAGTGCCATCTGCGGCTTTTTGTCGTCCAAACCCAGCTCGTTCAGTGCTCGCCTCTCCGAGCAAACGCGGCGTTTCCCTTCTTCGCCGCCACAATCACGTTGACCCTGACGACGACGCCACACACACACCGAGACGCAGGAACACGAGCGGCCGACGCCGCCGACGCACCTGTGTGCGCGAGGAAAATAAAACGCAGGCACAACAGTTTTGGAACACATCGTTTGGGCGACGACTTTTTTTGAACAATCTTCCACTTCTCTTCCGCTTCAAACGCAGTCACCCAAACGACATGTAACCGCACAACAGTTGAATTGAGAAAAACGGAATGATAGAAAAGAAAACGCGCGGAACATCCAATCAGCGCCTATACAACGCACCTCAGCGACCAGCTGCCGGTGTGGTTGGCGATGCTGAAAGTAAAGCAAATGGGCTGAATAGCAAAAATGCTTAAGGAGCTCTCTGATCCCGAGGTTTTAAGCTTAGACTAAAATTAGCATATTTCAAGGCTTAAGCGTAGGATAAGACTTTTTTAAGTCTAGACTTGGTTCTAGGTCCAAGTATTGTCTATAAGCCTAAGCTCAAAACCTCGTCTTTGTTAGCCAGCAAGAAGGTGTGACCTGTTCTTCGGTGACTGCGCAGTCTTGAGCACACTGGCTGAGGAAGACTGTTCCCCGGTGTGAGCGCGTTTGCCGCCACCGCCTCGCCCATAGATGGACGAGTTGCCGCCAAAGCCGGCCCCACTGCCCACACAGCACACCCAGTTGAGGCAGTCCGCTATTGCGCGGATCAGCTGTGCACGCATGTCCTTGTTCAGCGAAAAGTAGATCACCTGAACACAATGACTAAGGTTTAGATTTTAAGCAACAGCTTAAATATAAGTTAAAAACTGAACCACATCTTAATGCCTAAGCTAAAACTAAAGACTAAGCCTAAACGCCAATGTTCGCATTTTCCCTCTCACCGGATTGATCATGTGCGTGGTGGAGTAGAAGAACGAGTTGAACAGCACCACCCACTTGTTTGACACGTGCAGCACATGATAGAGCAAGTAATAAACTGCAAAGTCCAAACAAAATGAGCACATATATCTTTGCATAACACGTTTCAATTGTTTCCTCAAAAGATGCGTCGAAAGGTCTTACCAGACATGTAGAGGTAGAAGATGATTGCCACCACGGAGATCTGGGCAAGTGTGCGCAAATTGAGTCCCACCAATCTGGCCGTGCTACCTGGAGCAGGATGCGCTGCTGCTGGCGATTTGCGCGCCGCGACGCCATTTCGCGCACCTCCGAGTTGACGTGCTTGGAGCCCATGCGCATCGACATCTCCAACAGCATGGTGCTCGCTCTGGAACGGGGGAGACGGGGCTGGACATGTTTAGTCGGGGCAGAACGACAGCACACACGCAAGAGTTTGGTGGGCACCACACATTGAAATTTTGGCATCAAATTTCGACACGGGAAATTAATGTTCAGAGCAAAATCAATAACTCGAATAATTTCATGTTTTGTCGAAACTTCTACTAATTAATTTTAAATTTCAATATGTGGTGTGAGGTTGGTTGACAAACGAAAAGTGTGCGAAAAGCGAAAACGTTTTTAGCCGTGGGTACGTTTGTGAGAATGCAAAGGTTGTAAAGGCTCTGGACAGGAAAGGCGAAAGGGCAAAGCGAAGCAAAAAAGACGCACAACGAACCAACAGAAATTTGAGCGTAAAAAACTGTTTAAAATTAAGAGCAGAACCGTGCATAGATAACTCTGAAAAAAATGGCTGTGAACTTAAAGTAAGACTTATTAATCACCAAAAACACTAGGCTTCAGTTAGAGGCTACTTCTCAGTTATTTTAAATCTAGTCTAGCTTTCACTCATATATTAAGAATTAGTCTTAACTTTGGAATTCACTGTTACGATTTCATGGACAAATGATTCTGCTCCCATTGTGAATTTGTGTGAACGTTAGATACGTGGTGTTGTCCGCCGAAGTGGCTCCCTCATTGCCTCTGTCTTTCGCCTTGGCCGCCACCGCTTCTGCGCTCGGCAACACGCGCCCAAAATGGCTTTGAAAGTGGGTGTGCGTTAGTTTTGCAGTGCAAAATGTGTGAGAAATGGTGCGGGGGTTAAAGTGAGGCTGTGTGAGCGGGAAGGGCACAGACAGGTAGGTGCTGCGGACAAAAGTGGGTGTGAACTGTGAACGGCAGAACGCGAACACGGCATATTTTTTAAGGGATGAGGTACAAAAGATGTTTTTCTAAGGTTCCGGACATGAAAGTTGAAAATTCAATTTTAGGTTTTATGCCATTAAAAATGGATTCAAATATCAGTTCCTAGCATTTTCAAAAGTAGTGTTCGCATTCGCCTTGTCGCAAAAGGTGAGGTACGACCAACAAAGTTAGCATTAGAAAGCTGGATAGCACTTTTTGTGGGCGCTTTACCTTCGGATCATGGCATCGCCGAGCCCCTTGGCGGCCTGCGTGGAGGCGGAGGAGTGCTGGCTTAAAAGGAATGTGTGTGTGTGGCTTTGTGTGGCTGTCAGGGGGATGCGGGACCGAAAAGAGTGCATAACAGATAGAGAGCGAAAATAGAAAGGGAAATTGATATTTAGGTATGTTGCGGTGGCGTTAGTGGAATGAGGTCGCGATGAGGTTTGCTTTTGGAAATGTGTACAGGACAGTGAGAGACTGCCACAGAGTGAAACCACTCACTTTAGGTGCTGTTGCACTGGAACTGTGGACCTTCAAGTTCAAGCAGTACATGAAAGAATTGCGGGGAATTCGGTGCCGTATGAGCGTCAGCTCTTCGAGCCAAGTCCCCTACTTTAACCATTTTTTGATTGGACCAAACTATTTGATCTAGCCAGAGAAATCATCAAGCTCAAGCTGTTCAACATGTGCAGCAGCACATTTTTGAGTGATTTCTCTCTGTGCTGCTCGTGTGCCGCAACACTTACATTTTGAGCGCCATCTTGCGCTTGTGGCGTCGATACAGCTGGACCAGCGTGATCGGATTCGAGATGGACAGCACAGCCAGCGTGGCGACTTCCAGTGGCGTGTACATCAAAAAGAACAGATTGGCACCGCCCAGTGGCGCCGCTTCACGGCCGTCTGAATGATGGTTGATGAAGAATGTTCCTCTGACCGCTTGCCTTTGGACTCGAACTCGCCGTAGCCGAACGTGTAGAACTGGCTCTCGCTGAGCGGTGTGATCAGGCAGCAGAACTGGAACAGGATGAGCGCACTGTTCATCGCCAAAAAAGCGGCCCAGCAGCACAGCGTAAACATGCGTGCCCGTTGCACCGTGATCAGCTGATTGTATCTCCCGTACAGCATGATCGCCACCAGTCGGTCCAAGCATATTGCGGACATCTGAGCCGTGAAAGGGGTGCAATAAGTCGGGTTTTAGATTATCCGAAAATTCGTGCTTCACTACCAAAAGTGGTTGAAAAAGCTACCAAATAGTATTTCTTAAACCCAAATAGTACCCCCACCCATGACAGCAGTAAATAGCTCATTCGAAGCGTCTCTCTAAGAGCTGAATGGAATGGTACCAAAATTAGGCCATCTGACCATTCTGAACAAAGTTATTCAGCGTCAAGTATTGATGTACATTTGGTAACTTTTTCAACCATTTTTGGTAGCGAATTTATCTTATCCGTTAATTTTTTTACAAATTTCATTTTCGCATATTTTTGCATGTTCAAATAGTTACGTGTGTCAATGTGATACTCCACGCCGTCCAGTCAAGCACGTTGAAGATGCGAACGCCAAGCGGCGGTACAATCACTTTGCGCAACAAAATGGGCGGATAGAAGAACGAAGTGGTGACCTAAACAAAAATGTTGGCTTTCGTCAAAATGACATGTTGTCCCAAATTCGTTACCAATCCATGCAGCACGTCGGCCAACGCCAGGCTGAGCATCAGCACGAAGCTGGCGCGGTGCAAATACTTGTTGCGCAACAGCACCACAATCAGACAGGCGTTGCCGGCAATCGCCAGTGTGCCCAACGACTCGAGCGCAAAGAACACCAACTGGAAAAAGTGGATGTGAACTGGCACTTCAGGATAGGCAATTTTAACAAATCGGCTGAACAACTCCAAATTAAGATTGGCGTTGTGTGAAGAACCGATGCATTATCGAGTTCTGACCAACTAACCAAGTCATCCATGCGCAATGCGAGTCTGGTGGCGCTGCCATTGTGCGGCACGAAATCGTAGTGCTCGCGCAGGTTGATGCTGCCAACGTTGCTCTGCTGCATGTGCTCACTGCTTGTGGTGGTGTTGGTCTAGCCAAATGTAGACGATCAGCATTTCCAAAAATACTCTAATCTGAAGATAATTAAAGGATTGATTGGGGATTTGGCTTTTCTGAATATACGGGTTTTTGGCTATCAATCAATCAATCATGTCAAATTTGATATGATACCAAGCGAAATTAAATTCTAAAACCCTGATTAGTGATTAGATTCAACCCCATGAAAGCAATACTTGATATGTATGGCCAGGAAATTCGAAGATTGTTGTGCAACGCGTGAAAAGCGCGACAGCAGAGGCAAACGCCAAAAGTGGGAGGCACGCGGCGCGAAATTGGGCAATTGGCGCAAGGGCCGCCGCCGCCGCAGAGACCCGTCTATTTGTTTTACGCGCTTTTTGCACTCGAATGCCCTTCGAATCCAATTTTCGCGGACGGATCTTTTGCCGCCGCTGGACGCCCCTTAAATGCCCTAAAACTGAAAAGTGCCGCGTTCGGCCACCCTGCCATTTTGGCCGCTGCAGCAACAACTTTTGATTGCATCTGCCTGCCTGCCCAGACTCAATGGGCAGGCGGGCAAAAGGTGATGACGATTGACGACACAACAGACAGAGGCAGCGTCGTGCAAAAGACAAAACAAATCGAAAAATAATGCGAAAGGACAATTACTGGTGACGCCAGCGAGGTCAAAGGGCCACAGGCCACAGACATATATAGAAGGGATTGGAGGTTTGGACCTTGGAGGTTATAGGAATTAGGAAAACAAAATACAAAAATTAAAAGGCCCCCTCAATTAATTTAGGCAGCACTTTTGATTAATACATGTGTTTTGCTGCCTAAATTAACATTCGCCACCCATACTTCCATTCCATTCCTAGGTATACCTAGAGTCCTAGGGACGTAGAGAGTAGAGACTACAGACTAGTAGAGTATAGAGAAAGCCATTAATTCCAAAAAACAAAAAAATGACATTTTGTCCAAGTGTATCTTTTCAAATCAGAATAAGAATACCTAAATGGTAAATAGGTAAACGTACAAATTGCAAAGCCACCATTTTTGGCTGTTTGCTTGAACTCTGTGGGAAAGAAAACTGGATTGAGGTGCACAGGGGGAACATTTCAAATTGAGCGGAAACAGAGCGCAGCCTGGGAGACACCTATAATCGCCTCCCAGTCCGCACAGCATCCATGCAACAATCGTTTTTGTCGGACCAAGCGCCAAAAACACTTCCTTAGAGTCCAAGCACATCAAAAAAAATATATCAAATACCTATTGCAATGCTTTTGGCACTCAAGAATATAATATAAAGAATATCCAGAAATATACCCTTTTTAAACTCCTATTATTTGATATACATATCTAGTCTTCGATAAAATTATATGATTCCAAAAAATAAGTCGGGTTCCGAAAATGCAAATATTTTGACCAAAAAATCCATTGTTCTGAGCCAAAGTTAAAATGTTGAAATGTGGCTCCAGCTGGCCAGCTCTGGAGAGCAGTAATGGGCACGAGGCAGGGGCCAGCCCATTGAAGGACTGAAGGACTGAAGGAGGCGTATTGAGTTGCGTCGCCGGGGAGTCAATCCCATCGCTGCGCCTCCTCCTTGGAGCGCACAAAGCGCCGCGCTTTTTTTGGCTCCCGCGGGAATTGGCCGGGAGGGAAAAATAAATTTGGCCAAAACTTCCGCGCCCGCCAACTTATAAACATAAAGTGGCAAAAGGCGAGCTGCACAATGGCTGTGTTCAATTTGATTGCCTTTTGCGCCCTCGCATAAGCCATTTTTGCGGCCAAAATCGGAAATTGGGCAAAAAATATTTTGTGGCCAAATTCAAAAATGTGCCCAAAAAAATTAAAAAGCAAAAAATGCCAATAAGGCCCTATCTTGACTATTAAATATCTTAGATTGGCATTTGCACTTTGTGGCCAAAGGAATGGAGCCAAGACATAATAACAGCACAAATGAATTGTGACTGGTCCGCCAACGGGAGCACTTGTCTCTTGTCTGGGATCGCTTTGATCGCGGCAATTCATCAACTGGGCCAAAACACAAAAACAAGCGCCAGGTGCCCCACAGCACCGGAAGACGCAGTAGCGCATTCCGCAATCAATCAGGAACGATCACTGTCTATTTGATATTTGTTGTGCTTTTGGATTTGCGGCTGCAGCTAGACAGAGGGACCAGAGGACTCTGTGCACTTTTGAATATTGGTCGTTTGGAACTGCTGGCCAGATTCTTAAAAAATGGAATGCAACAATGTTAAGAACCGAAATTCGCTAATCCTTGTAAAGCGAAAAACCTATCTGGGGCACTTTTAGAGCAATATGTTTATTTTGATTGAGCTAAAAATGCATTTGGCATCGCCCAGAAATGTGTATCCAATTGTATAAGCAGGACCCACAAAAAACGAGTTCAAGCAGTACCCGGCAGAAAATTGGATTTAACTATAGTGTCATTGATTTCAACCAGTTGTGCATAGCTTGTGCCTAAAAAACTCATCTCCTCCGTAAAATTGGGACGAGGGACGAGACGTCGAGAAGATGTCAGACGACACAAAAAATTGGGCGATCAGTGCTGGTGGAAAGGAAACGCGAATTTTTTGCTGCTTGGGAACATGAAAGATGAGCGCTGAGCCGGGGGGAATGGGCAGAGAAAGGTGAGCACGGTGGGAATGCAAATGCACCGGATGAATAATGTGTGAGCCCTGCCGCTGGTGACTGGTGACCAGTGAATCAACAGGCGCCGACCAAAAAAGGTGCGCTGAATTCTGTTGAAATGCAGGTTTAAACTTTAAAGCCACGGACTGGGGCATGGGATGGACCATTTTCGCGCCAAATTTTTGATCTGAAAGATGAAGCATCGCTAATTGGTGAACAAACTTATAGTGTCATTTGATAGCCTATACCCAATACCAGTGTGGTTATCTATCTGGGGCCAAAAAGAGTTGGACTCGTTTGGCTAAACCACTCCAAAGTTGGGGCCCAAACCGGTCCAAACATGGCACATTTGGCCTGAGTTCAATCAAAAAATCATAACTCAAGCATTGATTGGCCAATTTGAATGGACTCTTTTTTTGATAAATAGCCACCATTGTTGGCTATCGAATGGGCCCATACGATCATTTGTCTGTCTCAATTGGTCACCAAGTTATGTTATAAAAAACGTGAGTTGGCGCAGAAAACCCCAACCCCTTGGAGAAGCAAAAATATTTGCCTCACGAGATCTCTTATCTCTTACAACTTTCAATTATTTATATTAAATAACGGCAAAAAATGCGTAGTAAAATTAATCGGCAGCCCAATTTTTTGCACGTGTCCGGCGCACTTTCGAACTGGCGCGCCCTGAGGCTGTTGCGTCTCGCGCCCATTCCCCCATCCGGTGGCACAATATTGAATTTGCATTTTCCCACACACCAAAGGAAGAGAGAGAGAGAAGTCCAAGGGCGCGCCTTTTGTTTGCCCTTTCAACGCAGTCGGAGAGGAAAATGAATTTTTAACATTTTATACAAATTATTGAACTGCTTTTTGGAGGGAATTTTGAGTACATTCGAAAGTCTTAAAGTTTTAATTTTTGGAAAAATCCACACAAATTTAAAGTTGTTGGCGAAAAGCGCCGAAAAGACATTTTTTGGGTGAAAGGAGCGCTTGCGGTCGGCCGACAAGAATGGACGCGTGGGAGAAGATGGACCAATCGGCGCGCACAAATGAATCCAATTCGGTGGCCACAGCTGCTCCGCGAATTGGGCCAACAATTGGATTTGTGCGGCACGCGAACTGCTGGGCGAGCAGGCAGCCTAGAAGCCTGCTGAGCGACGCCCAAATCGGTCCACGCGCCCCAAAGATGCGTGTAATTGGCCATTTTGGGGGCAACAAGGATCCCCTTTTGGTGGTGACTGCTCTCCGGGGAATACGGGAAGATGGCATTTTCTGAATCGGACGAGTGCTGCTTCGTGCCCAGTCAAATCGCATTAGCATTCCTCCATTTGGAAGCCGGAAATGGCCATTTAGAGTAGGCGAACGGCGCCTAATTGACGCCGAATCGTAAACAAATAACAAACACGTGCATGTGGAATTTCAGGACTTCATGAGCCAATAGCCAATACATAACTTGACATTTAACGATTTGACAAAGAATCGAGTTTGAAGAGCGAGATCAACAGACTGATTGGATGAACGAAGCAAATGGTTTCAGCATTTGGGAGGAATTGATGAGTTCAGTTGTGGCTTATGGATTATGGTCATCTATTTTGAGGCTTTTGCATAGTCAGGCATTAATATTCTACCCTTTTTCGTTATACGCCTGATTCAGGTTTGCCTAAACCTGGACTGGTGGGGTACTTCATCGCGGCGCAATTTAATGGTAGCCATTGAAAACATGACAAAACGAAAAAAGAGTCGCGCGTGGATTGACTCGGTATGAAATCGACGACTCACAAATGAGTGCTGAAACTTGGGGTTGGGTTGGGGTGATTGGGATTAAATGTCACATCGCTTTTTTTGGCGCTATGTTCACCAAAGGCTAGATTACGAACATTGCTACCGAGAACCGAGAGTTTCGTGGTACTCATCAGCTCTAGAGTACTTGCCAAATTGTGCGGTCGCTTCCAGACATCTAGACCAGAGCAGTGGATGTGTGAAACTCAGAAAAAAAAATTTGGAAACGAAACTGACGAAGAAACTGAAGCTCGGTACGAAACGAATTCGAAGCGAAACAACTCAGGAAACCGCAGCGGGCACTTTTTGGAGGATTCGATTGAATGTTCGGGCCTGGCACGGCGCAAAAGTGCACCGCCGCCAACAGCCAATGCAAATCCCATTTGGGGCACGTACCCGGCACAAAAGTTGCGCCGCTCCATTTTCACTTTTTGCTTCTGCTGCTTCTCCAATTCCTGACCGCTACATAGTATACATAGCGACGTCGGCACTAATGAGGCAAATTGGCATTTTGTCACACACAAAAAATCCTGCTTCGTTCTCTGGTTGCTCAGTCGAATTGCAAGTTCAGCGCCTGCTCGTTGCGGCCCTCGTCGTTCTTGACCACGCACTTGTACTTGGCCTGGTCCTCCTTCTTCGGGTCGTGGATCTCCAACAGCAGCAGCATGCCCTGAGCAAAATCAATGTACAACAAATCTGGGGAAATATCGATTTTTTAATTAAAAAAGCACTTTATGCTATTTTTGCCAATGAAGGCATTTTCTAGGTTAATCATATTTGTTGAAAATTCACAAAAAATCAAATTTTTTAGTTTTAAGGTTTCAACTAAAAATGTTCTGACCCCCGCCTCCTTGTCGTCCTGGTTGGACAGCTTGATGCGGGCGTCGCCCTTGAGCGGCTTGTCGTCCTTGAACCACTCCCACTTCATCTCGATGTGCGACTTGACGCGCACCTTGACCTGCAAATGAACGCTAAAAATGGGCAGATATCGATTTTTTTCATTTTCAAAAATTCAAAGATCCCTCAAAAATTTTGCGTATCTTTGTTACATTTTGTTACCTGGATCACTTTGCCGCCGTCCTTCTGCACAATCTTCGGCTTCTCGTAGAACTCAGGTGCATCTGTGAAGCGAACAGAGATGAATTTGGCCGTTAAAACGTTAAACAAAGAGTTTTAATAAAGCCGAGATCGAGATTCTGGCTTAATCCTGAGCATGTTCATATGCGATCTGGTCATGTCCATCTTGATCCTAACAATACAGCAGTCCCAATTCTTGACCCCATTCCCTTTATTTTTGGCCCAGAACTGGATTTGTTCCTTCCCATTTCCCCCACAACTCACTTCCGGACTTGACAGTGAACGTGGCGTAGTTCTCTTTGCCGTCGTCACTGACGAACACCGCCTTGTAGGTGCCTTGCAGCGCCTTGTCGTAGTTCTGTGCAGGAATGAAAATGATCGTCAAATATTTTGGGTCATGCTGAACAACTTTCTTAGTGACAGCAGTCTCATTTATTACCAGCTGGTGTTCGAAATTAAACAGCCAGCGCGGCCATTTATCCAAAATGTGGTGTTTTATTGGCAGCCGGTCAATTTTATGTTCGCTTTCTGACTAAACTTTACTGCCAGCCGATAAACTGTTTTATTGATAGCCGGCCAATTTTATGTTAGTCAGATTTCGCTGCTCACCTTGATTTCGCAGATGAGCATTTTGCGCCCGCCCTCTTTGTCCTGGCTGCTCATGCGGTAGGCGCCGGCGCCCGAGCTGATCTCCTTCTCTTCCAGGAACCACTTGGTCTTGGCCGGATCGGCGCCGTTCACCTCCACTTCAAGAAACACCGTGTTGCTGGGCTCGTCGTGGCGAATTCTGGGCTGTCCATGGATGCTGGGCGGGGCCATTGTTGAGCGCAAACAAATGCTATAGGCAAGGCTAAAACACATTTAACGCTTTGTACTGCTCGAATATTTGAAGGTCGCGAGTTCAAGGCGTTCAGCCACCGAATTTTGAAAAATACAATAGAATAGCAGATTGTTTTCGCTCTTGACACTTTAATGGGAAAACGCGGCTATTTTTGGATACTTGATTATCTAAAACATTTTTGATGGCAAATTCGCGTTTTGAACTTTTGAAGTCTTTTAGTCTTTTTGGCTTCATCTTTAAAAATTTTGAATGAAAAGGAAACTAAGAGCGAATGGCTGCTGCTGTTTAGTGAGTGAATCGACTGACGGAGAGGTTGAGGATCAACTTTTTTGGGCGCCATCTTTCCAAGGCCCCGTTCTTCTGCTTCTCTTCGTCCCCGGGTCCCCCCGCTCGTTTCGCGTGGGCGGCAAACGCCTGTTCCCTGTTGCTGCTGAAAATCGGCGCTCGCTTGCTCGCTCGTTCCACTCGCTGCTGCTGGCGTCCGTCCGCTGTTTGATTGGAGCCGAGGGCAAACCACCCAAGTCCCCCGGCAGTTGACAGTTGACACCCACCCCATAGGTATTCGCTTTCCCTTTGCCTGCCCCTCTCAGATCGAATGTCACAGCTGTGGCCAACAGCATGAACACATGGACGGATTCCGCAAAACTGGGCGATCGCTTGTGCCTTTTCGCAAAGAGTGCGCCAAACAAATGCGCTTGAAAAGTTCCATGTCAAAGACGGTCAGATGGATGGATGGACAGAGGGAAATGGGATGGGAAGGGAAATGGGGGGGGGGGGGCATAAAAATACAGCAACGCACATCAGCAGAGGAATGGCCTTCAGGTTCAATTCGGCGTGAGAACTGAAAAGTTGTCGCTGAGGAGACAAAGAAGAACGGTTGGCTCAAAACGAGCAGATGGATGGAAAAGGCAAATGGGATGTAAAACGGAAATGGGGGGGGGGCACAGAAAAACAATGCGCATCCGCGGTCGGCAGAAGGCAAGTTTTGATGGCCTTCTCACGTTCAACTCGGCGCGATGCGAACGATTGTGGCTGAGGGGAAAAAGGCGGTGCGAACATACACAGTACACAGTAGGAACGGCGGCCGCCCATCAAAATGTGTCGTAGAACCACCCATTTCCATTTCCTTTTTTGTCTTCGCGCAGCGAGCAAAGAAGAATCTTCGAAAGAGTACCGAGTCGTCCAATTCCTCGCAGTTCTGATTCCCTGTTCCCTTCGTGCACCTTTTTGCCCCCCCCCCACTTTTGCCCTATTTTTTGAAATTTTGTGTGTTTTCAAATATCTATAATTCGGTTCACCTCATTTTAGATTATCACAAATCTGTTCTTCGCTTAAAATGTGCCCAATCTTCGTGGTCCTGCTTCTGCTGGCGAGTGCCTCTGTGGCTGGCAGTCGTTGCCACACCTTTCGCAATCGTGAGGAATACCCTTGCCAGCGGATGCAGGAAGTGCTCAAAATGGAGCAAAGTGAGAACAATATTTTAATTGTTAAATGGCCAATTTTTAGTTGAATTTCCCTTTAGCCGTCAACGATTGCTGTTCCAAGCATTTAAAGCAGGAGGATGGACGTCCGATGTATTGCTGTTGGGACGGCCTGTTTGATGAGCTCCGCGACCCGCTGTTGGACGGCCATCGGATGCCGTTGTGGGACTGCAATGAGACGTACAATGTCTCGCAGGTGGATATGGGCAATGCAAACGGAGGACCAAAATATGTGTATTTGACAGGAAATGATTATTGGCGCAATCCGATGTGCGCAAAGGAAGATGAACGCGACCGACATTTGCCGTAAGTTACATTCAATTTTCAAACGAACGAATTAATCCGGAAATTCACACATTCAGGAATGGACTGCTGCGAGGCATTCTGGAATGAGGATGCGACAGAGACGCACTGCTCCAAGCTGTGCATGCGGCTGAGCAGCTTCACCGCTCTGAGCCGGGAAGAGCATTTGGAGCTGTTGCGTGAGGCAGACTGCTACCGCAACGGCGGATTCCACTTCAGGGTGAGTTAGAACGATGTACATGTCGTTTGGGCGATTTGGGCGACGGAGGCCTTTGACAAGCCATCATAACTCGGTTAAGAAAAATTGGCCAAGTTATGGCCAAATGTTTGAAAAAATCGGTGATTTTTGGAGTTTTTTGACCATAACTCGGCCCGAACTGATCCAATCAATTCCATTCCAAATGCCATTTTGTAGAGCTTCCATAGCTCTATCCAATCACTTTTTGGATTACTCTACTAGTTCTATTCCCTGCCAAGTTATAGCTTCTCAAAGGCCACCCAAACGACCTGTTCCTAGGGGAGTCCCGTTCGAGTTTAAACGATTCCTTTTCAGGCGTTCAAACGATGTCTACTGCTGCGCAACGATGACGACGACGACGAGAAGCTGTGCGTCGCGAAAGTGCTCCAGGGCTGAAGCGACGCAGAAATGTGACATCTGAGCCACCATTGATTTTTTTGCATTTATTATTCTAAGAATAAACAATCTCACTTATTTTTTGGCAAATGATTATATGAATTTTTTCACAATCCCGTCCTTGCTTGTTTCAAAATTTAATTATTTGTCCTTCTCTCGTTGCCTTTACGACTCTCCATTGGGCGCCCTTTTGGGCCCCAGAGAGGCGCAAATTGGGCGCGAATTCGTTGTCCCACTGGCCTGGGCTATGGGAGAGGATTATTCCGGCCAACGAGGCGAGAAGTCGTCGCGAGCCAAATGGACAGCAGCCGGTCATTAATGTCCTAGTGTCTTTCGCCCAAATGGACTCCAGCCGGGGCCCCAAATTTTGTGGCGTATGGCCAATTTGGACATCTTCACCGTAGAATTTTGTGTTTATTTGGTGCAAAGGAGACTTTGTGTCTTTTGCAAATGGATAATATATACATTTAAACTTTAAAGCTAATTTTGTGACTAAGTTTAGTTAGAATTTTAAATTTAAATGTTGGTTTTTTATCATTATCGAAATAGTGCATCAACCATGTTATTAAATGGTCTGTTTTTGGGTTACTTATAAATTGCATTTTACTGGCAAGTTTATTCCAGAGACTAGAGGATCGATCTGTCGATAAAAGAGTGTGCAGGTTTTGGTCACTTGATCTTGGCCCATAACATTGAATAGAAAGTTAGAGGTTTTTACGCTTTGTTTTTATGTTTTTCGACGCCCCAAAACCCGTCCATTTGGAAGTGCAATTGCATTTTCCTTTTTCGGCGACCAATTCCCGGCGCAATTAATTTATTCGCTATAGCAGTGACCTCTCGCGTCCATTCATTCTTCATTGCATGTCCCAGCCCAACAGGGAGGAGAGGAGAACTCCAATTGTTTCTTTCCTATTTCCCCACACATCCAAATGCCGCGTCCACTTTTGCATTCAATGCCACCAAATTGGTTTGGGTCTGTTGGCCTTAATAGCATTTTTTATTTAGTAGTTAATTTTCCATTTTATAAACGAATTTTAAATTATGGATTTTTCAGTTTTTGGTGAAAAGTGACAATTTATTCATTTAAATGCAAATTGAAGTGCAACTCCTCTCTCGGAAAGTACCAATCCGTGCACTGAAGACTGAATCCCCTCTCATTTTGCATTGTGTGCTCCGCCCCACTTTTACTCCCCTTGCGCCCATCGTGGGAATATGGGGTTGGGGAGCCCCAAAATGGGCCTTTGGCCGACCCATTTTGGGGCCAAAACACTCCAAGGCGCACACACGCAATTGGAGAGGAGCGGCCGCCGCCCGATGTTTTTGCATCTGGCGTGCCCATCGGCGGTCGCGGGAAATCCGATAAGGCCCACGGCCGCAAGGGCAAGAGAGCACGAAATGTGCGCTGCAAAATACCGCCACCCCAGCAGTGAGTGGTGCTGCCACTCTCGACGAAGGCGGCTCTTCCTTTGCGCCCCCAAATATTTTCTGGCCCGACCACAGGAAATGTTGTGAACATGGGCTTTGATTTAATTTAAAAAAATTTTTTTATTTTTAAATATCTTGACTTCTAGCCAAAATTAAAAACAAAAAATCATTAGAATATCTATTACAATTTACAAACATTTTAATAGTGCAAACTCTTAAGTAATGGACGTTTTACACTTTCAAAATTAAAATGATAATGGGCATGAAAGATTGTTTAAAAGCAATTTTAGCCAATTTGGGTTGCGCCATGGGTTCGATTCCCACCGGCGCATATGCCCTTCCCCAGACCAACTCAGCCCTTAACCTGTTAATTAAAGAGTTCTAAGAGGCCCAAATTTGCCGTTGTGGTTAAGGTTAACTCACTTTTTTGTTTTTTTTATATATTTTTTTTTCACGTGCCAATGCCACTTTATGTACCCCTTTTGCACCGCTTTTTGCGTTAAAAGCACAAGTCCTATGTCCATTGGCCAATTGCAAACTGGAAGTGTCATCCCTTCGGGGGCTGCGGCTCTTTGCCTCGCTCGCTCTCTGTCCTGTCCTCCGCATCAGCGCGTAATTATGAAAATTTGCGCCGACAGCCCACAGAGCCAACAGAGAAGCAATCCGAGCCGGCCATTGGCCAGCCGCCTCAACCGCCGCACAATTCGCCTTTCGCCAAGACCGCTGGACAGCGGCGCTCTTTTTGGTCGAGCGGCGCAAAATTTTTGCACTCACAGCTGTGCACAAAGGCCACAAACGGGGCCAGCCAGCACCAGTTGTGGGACACAAGCGCGAGTGCGCGCACCGCGTCCTCTTAGTTTGCGTCGCGGCCAAATTTGCTACAATTTTATCGCGAAAAAATGGCCACTTTTTTGGTCAAACCATTTATGGACTGTCGCATTATAGTTGACACCACACAAATTTCGGGTACAAAACTTGTAAGGAGTGAAAATAATCTCTGACCATGATCACGAAATTTACATTTGACATGCTGATCAACAAGTTACATATCTTATCATTCTATCAAGAATCAAGCAAATGTCAACTTTTTTTAACAAAACATGGCGAGAATGCGTTGAATGTGCTAGGTACCTCTCCTTATCTTGGTAACTCGTTGGACAAGATGCCAAATGAGAAGTGACATTTGATACCCACTCATAGCATAGGTACCTCCTATCAGATTTCCGAATGCGAAAGTCTCTATCTGCATGTTAGTCTATTTGCCTCAACTTCTTGCGCTCAAATTGGTAATAGTGACCGCCAACTGCTAGCACTAAGCCGCGTTCCCCGCAACCGCAACATGAGCTCTGAGCTGCCGCAAAAAGCGATGGGCTTTCTTCCCCCCGAAAGTGGGTCAATCCCCGGCGCAAACACTCCACCCAGCGCCAGAGCACTGTGCCCGCTCTGCCTTTCTTTGTGCAACACTTTCCCACTTATCCTGCCAAAAACAAATGCACTTGTTTGCGGCACAGCAAGGTCCCTTCCTTTCCTTTCTGTTCTTGGCCCGTTCGGACGGCCGACATCCCGCTGCTACCAATGGTTCAGGCATTTATTTTCTTTCATTTTTCACATTTACTCATGGAGTCTCAGGCTCACGATTGTCTTTTTATTTTAATTCAAAGGCCAATATTTTGCAAATAAAAATATCACACAAAATTTTGACAACTTTTCGGGAAGAGGAAAATTTCTTTGAACGCTACAGCTCGCCCAGAGGCATAATTTTGTGTATTTGGTTTTGCCGCGTCGTTCCCTGGCACCCAACCATGTGAGGCCTCCTTTCCTTATTCTTTTGCTGTTTGCCACCATTCCTTTGTTTCCCATCCGTTTCAACACTTTAGCGACTCAATGGACTATGGTTTTTGTTTTCAAACATTTTATTATTTTATATTTTACAATTTTAGATTTTGCTCGCCTTTATCTACTCCGTTTTTTGCTTAGGTATTTATAATTTTTTCTAACCTAGTTCCTATTTTTTCTTAATAATTATTTTTTATTTTACTCTTTTTTCACCATCTTCGTTGGCAATGCTCGCACTTGTGCTCTATCTCTTTCTCTGTGTGTTTCCGCCCAAACAGCACAGCAAACCCATTAGCCAACGACTAGCTCATCCCTCCATCCTGCTGCTGTTGGCGCTGTCTTGGCGCCGCTAATTGCTTTATCGCGTCCCCCAGATCAGCCCAACAGCACACACACATTTGTGGGGCGGCGATTCTCGCCCACCCGGCTGTGCTGGATGGGCTCATTTGCGATTTGACATTGGTGACAGCCGACAATCAAAAAATCCATTTTCGCCAAGCGACTGGACAAAATTTGGAATAAATTTTCCAACAGTTAGGCCTAAACCTGAAAAATTGGATTTTTGAAATTCCAAACAATCAGGCATACCCGATAAAAATTAATTTTTATAAATTGGTTTAGCCTGGAAAAATAAATAAATTTTAAAATTCGGCTTAAATCCGAAAATCTCGATTTTTCTTCACCGTTTTGTCTTTAGCCCTAACCATAGAAGAGTTATTCTATTTTTCTCTTCAAATTCAATTAAAAACCATTGAATCTTCATTTTTTCCAATAAAATTTGTTTGGGCGACTAAATCCCCATTTACTTATTTTTTGTTCGTTTCCGTTATATTACGCATTTTTCGCTTTTGAGGGGGAAATGTCCGCTGCCCCGGTTTGGCCATTAATTAATTTGCGCACGCGCATCAGGAATTAGTGGGCGGCGGCCGAGTGCTGCTGAGCGCAGAGAGCACATCTCCCCAGCCCCCGGTCCAGTCATCACTCCTCCGTCCGTTTTGAAGAGGCGCCGCCGCGACGGCCAATTTGTGCGCTGTGTGTGGACGATGCACAATTGCACACATCAGGCGGCGCCCACTTTTGTGCTGGCGCCGGCGCTGTTCCGCTTTTCGCGCGACCGGACACTGTTTTTGTGTTACTTGTGTTTGTCCACCTCTTTTGTGGCGAACAATGGGCTGGTTCGAAAACGGTTCCTCCGCAAAAAAAGAACAAAAGACTTGCAATTTTGGACAAAAATTCGGAATTTGGTTCCTTATCAATTATCATCGCCTTGCCTCCAAAAACGCAATGAACTGCTCGAACTCGATGGCCACTAGAACACGGATTCAAGCAGTTCGAGCGGCGAAAAGCAACGCCCTTGGGCTTTGAATAAACGAATCCCACCCAAAATGTCGGACACTCAAAATATCGATATTATAAAATGTAAGTATCGACATTTTGGGCTGACCCCGAATAAACTGTATACTAACGGTACTTTTTGCATTTGGGTGGCAATTGGCAAAAAATCAAAATGCCCTCAGTTTCATAAGTGTTATCGATTTTTGAGACTCCAAAGCCTAAAGCCAAGCGCCAGCATTTTTCTAGCGCATACAGCGGCCACCGGCCAGCAGCAAGTCCACCGTTCTCGCGCACTCTTTTCGCGACCAAACTTAATCCCGCTATTTGTCCAGTCTTTTAGGTTGGCCAGAAATTCATTTGCACATCTTCATCGCCACATTCTCGCCATTTTCTGGATGGACAGCAAAAACGATTGGGCAGCAGCATGACAACTTGTTTATTTCGCGTTCGGCCCAACACGCTGCTATCGGTCAGTGCATATTTTAGCTTTAAGAAAGTTGTTGAGAGAATTTATCCGTTTATCAAGATTACCTGCAAATGGATTTTAGCCACTTAATGCGAAGGGAAATAATTAATCAAAAATCATATAATTATTTTACATACATTAGGGCATTAGCTTGCCTCGTAAAAGCTTCACATGATATTCATACGTCAAGCACGTTTTCAGGGAATAAAAGTAAATGTTTTTTCTTCGAGTCCTCTCTTTTATGCCTCGAAAAGTCAGGTCGGATTCTGACTTTCTGACTCATCAACCCAGCATCTTCATCAATAATGTTCAAGAAATCAAGAATAAAACAGTCGTTAGCTCTATTTCTTTTTTGAATTGGATTAATAGTTTATTTGGCGAAATGCATATTATATAGCCAAGTTTCAGATAGATTGATTGGAGCAGTGAAACATATACGTAGAAACGGAAAAATTTTGGGGTGAACCTATGGTTTCTTAACAGACCCACATAAATAGGTATTTCTAAATTTCTATTTTATTGTTCCCCATTCAGCTGTGGTACTGTGTGGGTTGCACCCTGCTGCAGTGCTGGCTGCTCTATTTGGGCTTTGAGCGCTACCGGCTGTACACGGAGATCCAGTGGCCGCAACATGAGTACCCGCGCCTCTGGCTCACGGTGTACATTGCGCTGCTGGGCGCCTGCATTCCGACGCTGGCGCTGTTCCTCGCGTTCGGGGCCCTGCGCTCCGGCAATTTGGCCGGCGACAGCGACCAGCTGGGCGCCCGACCCATGCGCACCATTGAGCTAATCAAGGGCGGCTCCGGCCAGACCGCAGTGCGTCTGCGCAACTCCAGCGGTCAGTTCAAGCAATGATTTTTAATATTTGGTGCGATTTACAATATAAAAAAAATGGATCTACAGTTGACAAAAAAATTATGTAGGCAAATTGACAGTGATGTTTCTTATTCCTATGGCGGACCTGTTCGTTTCAGCGCCAGACGTTTCAGCCCCAGCGACTTTGACGGACCATAACTCGCGTTCAATCAAACCGATTTTGGTAATCTTAGTATCATTCGATAGCTCTTGGAATTTTCTATCAAAAGATATATTATATTAGTGGTA
>VAHH01000739.1:0-21369 GCA_013357305.1 Radopholus similis | reverse complement strand
GAACGCACATTTTCGCTGTTCGTCCCTTCTCTGCGTCTATGACCATTGTGCGTATTTGTGCGTTTTGTGCTTTTTGCCACCCCTAAATAGTATAGGTACCAAAATAATAATTTTTGAATTTTTGGCAAAATGTTGTATATGGAAAAGATGCTCCAAATTGTGTATATGGATAAAATCATTTGTGTATATGGAAAGAACTTTTTGCCGTAAGTAAGTAATAAGTATTTGGACTTTTTTGCTTTCTTTTTGCATTTCTGGAAATCTGCAAATCTGCATTCTGGATTGGGTTCTGTTGGAATCAAAATTCTCCAATCCGTCCGTATTTTCATTTTGTATAAGTACTAGCCCTAGCCTCGTTTATTAGATAGCTATGATCAGACGTAGGAAGATTCAAGCGAGGCCAAACATGGTGGTGGCCTCAACTACCTCTGGTGCATCTGGATTGGATGATAAAACGGCAATTGCAAGGGCGGTTCAAGGTATCCTATTAAAATTAAAAGCAAAATAAAAGCCAACTTGTATTAATATAAATTAGCAGAACGGAGTGAAGTTGTTGCTGCTGCTCACAGGAGCTCGTGTGAAGTGCCCGCACAGTCCATTGGGGAGCATTCTTCGCCAGTGACTGTTGTCCCACTGGAAGCGACAGTTGAACCCGTTCAATGTGCCGATGAACAAATGCGGCCAATTCAATCGGAAATGCAGCAGCGCCAGAAGCCGCAACTCACCGAATTGCGGCCAATGGGCGGCATTCGACATTCACCATTCGCATCAATGAATGGCGCAATGCCGCAAGATTCGTTTGAATCTCGTCCGAAGGAGTTGTCATCCGATCTCGTCGCAGATCAGCGGCCTTCCAATTTGGAGTCTCAACGGGAAAGCGGGTCCGCACAACGGCAACATTCGTTCAATCCAAGAACACCTTCCAAATGCATCGAGGTTTGCCTTTAACTTGGGAAAGCGGGCGAAAGGGATTTCCTCACCCAATTTGTTCGGTTTCCAAAATTACGCAATAAGCCTTGTGAGCCTTAATTTTACAGCCAGAAAGGGGGAAACAACGAGTGCCGATCAAGGACAAGCTGGTGGACATCAAAAAGTTCACAATGGCCGACCTTGTCTCATGGAGGCCGAAGACAGAGAACACACTCAAAAAGAAGTGGAGCGAACGCCGGAAGCAAATGAAGAATACGGAAGGTAGAAAGGAGGGATCGGTCGCAGCCGACACTGACCAGTCGTCGGCCGCTTCCACCGCACCGAGGGTAATTATTCAGAGGTCGAAATTGGTTGATTTTGCTCCCATTTGCAGGTGAAAATCAACGAGCGCGGCGAAATGGTGGTGGACGAGGAGTCGCTCGTGGTGAGGCGCGAGAACCCTGAGAATAACGCCAATTGGGAGACGGTCAACGACGAACTGCTCCCGAAGAAGATCACCAGTCTGAGCTTCCGCAAAACGAGACGTGGCGCCGCCTGGAGTGTGCACGAGACGGACCTCTTCTATGGTGATTTTTTCAAGTGGATTTCGATTGGTTACTCATCATTTGACCCAGAAGTCTTGGCGGCGACCGGCACCGACTTTGGACTGATGCACGAATTCATCTCCACAAGGACACGGACCGAGCTGAAGAAGAAGTACAACAGGGAGGAGAAGACGAACCCGAAGCGGCTGAACGAGGTACCCCACACACTCAGACCGGATTCATCCTCATTACCAGACCCTCCGTCATCCGGCGATGTTGGACGAGCGACTTCGGCAGCGCGTGGAACGAACGCTCTTGGACATGGCGAACAAGGGGACTGACCGAGAGGAGGACCTGGACTCGGACGAGGAATGAACGGATCATGGAGCATCTCAATCGAAATACTTCTACCATTGACCAGATTGGCCTCGGCATCAGATGTACAATTTTCGTTTAAATTCCGAATAAAATCACTTGATTTCTGGCCAAATTACCCATTTTAATTAAAGACGGGCGAATTCTGCTCCCTCGACATTTCATTCTTTCGCAATCTTAAACAAGTCTTTTCTGGCTAGAATAGATTTACTCTTTGGGATCAAAATTTAGCAGTAGTGCGGAGAAAGCAATTCCGATGTTTCGGGCGGGGCACTCGTTATGTTCGTTTTTCGTGTATCTACTTCGGTCAACTTCTCAGCATCTTCCAGCTATTTCGGCCTCCCTTCCGATCCTCCATTCAGCGGAAGGACGGCGCCTGTCCCTGTTGGCCTTGCGGCGGCAGGGCAGGAGCCCTCTGTTGCTGGTACTGCTGGTATTGTGGTTGCTGCTGCTGCTGAGGAGGTACCTGCTGTTGGTAGTACTGCTGCTGCGACGCAACTTGTTGCGCCTGTCGCTGTTGCTGCGGCGCCTGTTGGTATTGTTGCTGTGGAGCTCTCTGCTGCATCGGCGCTTGTTGCTGGTATTGTTGCTGCTGCGGCGGCGCAACTTGAGGCTGTCTCTGCTGTTGCTGCATCGGCACTTGTTGCTGGTATTGTTGCGGCTGCAGCTTTTGTTGTTGCGGCGATACTTGCTGCTGCTGGTATTGATCTTGTTGCGCCGGCTGTCTTTGCTGCTGCTGTTGCGGCGCAACTTGCTGCTGTTGGTGGTATTGCTGCTGCTGGACGGGCGCAGCATTGACCGGCGGCATCATCTGCGCGTCGAGACACTCCTCAGGGAACTCCAACTCCCAAATGCGCTTCAAGTGCTTGCCCTTCACGTCACGCGGCGTACCGAAGCCGGTCATCAGCTGGGCGGGGAAGGTCAAATGAACTGCTTGAGGCTTAGACGTAAGCTAAGCTTAAACCATCAACTGTGAGTAAATGGTAAATGAACACTAAATGGATGTGCTGCATCAACTTAGCACAAACAGAAAACACAGCAGCGGAAAACACCGAAGGCTGTTTCTCTTGTTCTACCTTTTGCGAGTCGAACTTGTTCGTGCCGGACTGGAGGCGTATTTCGGTGTCTCTCAGGCCCAGTTGCTCTATGATCCACCGCCTTTGGCGCTCGTCGTGCGCTGCCCAGTCGACCCGCGTCTGCGTATTCCTCGGCGTCCCGAAACCCGTTTTGCCCTGGCACAAACATTTAAGCGAACCAAAAAATGTGCCTTTTTGGCGCAGCGAAAAGGTTTTGCGAACAAAAAGCATAACTCAAACTATGGCACATCAACAAAAAAGACCAGCGCGGCAAAGAACTTGCCTTTTGCGAATCGAACTGGTTGGTTCCGTTCTGCAACACACAGATGCCGTCCGTGGCCCTGAGCTGGGCTAGCGTGAACTTGCCGCTCTTTGTGCGTAACTGGTTGCCCTCCGCCTGGCTGACATCGATGTTCGCCATGGCCAGCTTCAGTCCAACATCTGAGAGCAACATTTCTCGGAAAGAGTTGAAACTCGCTAACCCTGTTGTTGGGGAGGCGTCTCTTCTTCCATCGGCTGTTGCTGCATTTGCTGTTGTGGCGGTGGGGGCGCCTGCCGATGATTCATCGCTGTGGCAGTGTTCAGCACACAAAGAATGTTCCTGCCCCAAGCAAATCTGAGGGCAAGAAAAGTTTGGCTTACGGAATGGGAATCCAGTCAAGAATAGCTAGCCTTTGATTGAGTTCTCAAATTAATCTGCTTTGAGATCTGAGCGAATTTCAAATGAGTCTATCCTTCGGAGTTCCCAGGGTATACAAATGTGTTAGTGAGGGACGTGGGCTGGCTGCGCGTGTTATGCAATATCGATAACTCACCCATCGCACCACACTTCTCGAGTGCAGGAGCGGAGAAGGTTCGAGAGTGTGCGAACTGGCTGCCCCAGCCCAGAAGCAGCATTCGCGTTCCAGTTAGCGCTCCTTTGTTCGGGCGAATGTGAATAGCTAAAGCGGCAGCGGGCAGATCTGAGCATCTCCTCCCCTCTCCGCCCATCCATCACTCGCCCCCAAAATTGCGATCTTCCCCTCTTCTCTTGCTTTGCTCTTTTCACCGATTTGCCCGGCTCAAGATTTTCCGTGCTCTCTTCTGTTTTTTCTGCCCGGCCGTTTGTTTTTTCCCACTCACGGTGAGGCTTCATATTCTGCGAGGCGAAGGAAAGTTGATTTGTCGTGCACTGGAGAAGAAGAAGGAGAGTGTTGAGTGTGGGGGAGTATTCGGGCGGAATAGGAAACAACAATTGGACAGGTGTGACTCGGTCGGGCATTTATTTGGAGTATGGCGGATCCCACGGTCAACAGGCGGCACTTCCGAGATCCAAACAATTGCAGCAGTTATAGCTCGATCATTGGCCCATTGTTCTCAAATAGACTATATTACCTAACTACAAGGAGTGCAAAACGTTTAACGCTTAATGAACGGAGATGAAGATGATTAAAAACGCCGAAATTGTTTGAAAATATATTTGGCACCAAAACTCAGTCTGCTGTTAAGAGCAATTCCCGAATAAACTTTTGGCGCCCCCACACACCTCCATATAATACATATTATGTAGTGCCGCCTTGGGACATTACGCTCAAGGCTCAACCACTCCTAATTAGACATCTAGCTGTCCATACGTTGTTTTTCTGTGGCTGACCGGCTCGAATTCTTCGAGGACCCCAAAAACTCTTTCAGCGTTGCTCTCAACTGGTTTATGCTCGCCATTTGCAAAATGTTGTCAAGTCTTCAGCATCGATCGGTGGTCAGAGGAGGAGAATAGATAGCAGCGGAGGAGAAGTAGGGGGGATGGACATATTTGGTGGTTGTCAGGCAATGGCCAAATCAGTGCACGAGGAGAGAGGGGACAGGGGACGGACAGTTCGCCATTCCGTGGACAGTTTTCATTCCGCTTCTGTTTCTTGTGCCCGCGGGACAGTCGCCTCCTCTTCAGAGGCGGTCCAGCGAGATTTCTGCCTCCTCGGGGTACTCCAGCTCCCAAATGCGCTTCAAGTGCTTGCCCTTCACGTCACGCGGCGTACCGAAGCCGGTCATCAGCTGGGCGGGGAAGGTCAAATGAACTGCTTGAACCTCTGTTCTGCCGTACCTTTTGCGAGTCTCCCTTGTTCCATCCGGCTTGGGACGGGATGATCGCCTCCGACTTCTTCATGTCGTCGTAGGGCAGTTCACCCGCCTCCGCCTCATAGGTGGTGTTCCTCGGCGTCCCGAAGCCAGTCATGCCAGCCTGGGACGCGAACCGGTTGGTGCCGGACTGGAGGCGGACCATTCCTGGGCAATATCAAAACTAGAATTGAACGCCAGATTCTCTGCAAACCTTGCGACTTGCGGTTCTGGTAGCTGATCGACGGGTCCAGCACCTCCCAGCGCGGCTGTCCGAACCCGGTCATGCCCTTCTGGGATGCATACTTGTTCGACCCCATCTGGTAGGGAATGCTGGTCTGGTCGATGGACTGCTCGTGGTTGTACTCCTTTAAAACGGTGGACAGTAGAGGAACCGACGCAGCGCCAAACCGACCGGGTGCATGGTGTCCACCATCTTGGTGGTCTCGCGACGCGCCGTACCGAACCCGGTCATGCCCTTCTGGGACGCGAACTTGTTCGTACCTGAGCGGATGATGCGGCGTCTGAGTGTGTCCTGCTCCCTCCCGGCACTCACCCATCTGCAGCGGGATCTCGCTGTGGTCGATGTCCCGCTCGTGCGAATATTCCGGATGCGCGCTGTCCTTCATCTTGGTGGTCTCGCGACGCGCCGTACCGAACCCGGTCATGCCCTTCTGCGAGTCGAACTTGTTCGTACCGGACTGCAGGCGCACGATACCATCGCTGGCGCGGATCTTCTCCTCCGGCAGGGGCTGCAACCAGGGGCCATTTGGATGAGGTGGACCAGCTGGCTAACGCCAAGAGTTGTGGTTGGGTCGAGCAGAAAGGGACTGGAATAGCCAGACGAGAGAGACGGGGGAGAAGGCGAGGAGCTGGACCAGCCAGGCGGACCTTCGGTCGGACTGGAGAGGAACAGATTCACCACCAAGCGGGGCATGGTTGGGAGGTAATGGGAGCAGAATCCGAGAGGCGACGGGAGAGAGGGGGCGAAAGATGCGCGCAGGAGATAATAACAAACAAATGGGTGAAAATGAGTGGATTGACAAAAAGGGAGATGACCGGATGTTGGGTCAGCAATGGGTGGAGCTGGACTCAAAGTGAGACTTTTCCGTTCAGGAGCTGGACTGGGCGAGAAATATCGCGGAACGGGATGGCCCGTGGCTCACCTCCAGGTCGGCCGGGTTCTGGCTCACGTTCACTCCCTCACGGCACACGTCACGACCGGTACTGCAATGGGCAAACTCTCAGCATTGATTGCCATTGCCACAACGCACCCGAATCCGACCATGCCCCTCTGGGAGGCGTAGCGGTTGGTACCGGACTGGAGACGCACTTCTCCGTGCGACTTCAGCAGAATCTCCTCCGGCACCTCGGCCAGGTTCTCCGACTTGATCTTCGTGCTGGTGTTACGCGGCGTACCGAAGTTGGTCATCAACTGAACTCCCGGGCGTTTTTGTTTCTGTTCTGGCTTTTGTCTCCGTGCGCACCTTCTGCGAGTCTCCCTTGTTCCATCCGGCCTGGGACGGGATGATTCCGTCGGTCTGGCGGAGCTGGGCCAGCGACCAGCGGCCCACGCGCTTCGGCTGCGCGCCCTGCCCGGACACCTTGGTCTCCATGGTGGCGTTGGGCGCCTCCTCATCTTCGTAGTCTGCAAGGGAATTGGATGACCACTGATCGCTGCCCAATGGACATTGGGTCTGTTTTTGTTCATTTTCGGGCGCCGCTCACAAAGGCATTGTTCCTGCTCTTCCTGCTCCCTTAGCGGGGGACTCCCCGCCGTGGCCCTCAGCCCGGTGAACTCGTCGAACTGGCCATATCGTGGGGGCGTCTTGCCCCGCTTCTGCGCTGGCCGGAGCCTCTGCTGCCGCTGCTCCATTTCGTACCAATTACGCACACTGGCCGATACACGCCATTGGCCCACTGGGCGGCGTACGTAGAACGGCAAGGCGCGGTCCGAATAGGCGAGCACATCGTTCTTCGGCTTCTGGCCGACTGAGTTGGCCAGCTGCGGGGCGTTGGCACTGGCCAGCAGGCGAGTGCCCTCGACCACGTAGAAGGGGCACATCCAGAACTGGGTTCTGCGCTCGCGGGATTTGCAGGGTCTCTCTCAGCTCCGCGCCCGATGAATGGGCCAGCGCAAGCCAGAGCCGCTTTGTGACGAGCGGAGGACAAACAAAGGATGGGCGCCCATTCATCCTGCTCGCCCGCCTTTCAGTGCTACGGCAAGAGCAGGAACCGCGCCGCGCGTTTTTCAAAATTTGATCAGCGCAAACACATTTCAACTGGGACAAACGCAATTTGTCGAAAACAAGCAAAAAGGGCAGCCAATCCAGTGCGGAAAATAGTGCGTTTAAGTATACCGTTACCAAAAAACAGTTCCATGGTGAGTGGAACGAAAACAAAGGGAGAATGAATATTGCTAAATTCGTACCGTTTTCCGGCATCGTGGCGCTGAGTGCTGCTGTTGTCGGTCGGGTGCCGCTGAGCTTGGGCTGCTTTGGCTGCAAACGAAAGGAAAAGTCAGGCGAAAACATATTCAAAAACGGCGCAGAACTGGTCCCGCGGATTCGTGGGCCCTTTCTGGCCGAATGGGCTGGATCGGGCACCGATTCCAGAATGCAATGCGGACGCCCAAAGGGGGACTGGGACTGCCGGAGGGTTCGAGGGGGCGGACGGTTGAAGGGGGCAAAAGTGAGTGTGGAAGTGAGTGCCTGCCTCTCCCCTGAGCAGAAGGTCCCACCCGGAGGCGGCCCAACAGTTGTGCCGCATTTCCCGCTTGATCCATTTGTTCGAGAGGCTCAGCGGAACTGCCCCGGGCGCACAACTGTGGGCCAACGATTGATCCGCCGGCTGTCCGGGGGCGGATCTGCCTGCTCCTGTCGGGAGGCTTTATCCGCTTCTCTGCCGCCGTTTCACCGCACAATTGTTCCCACGCAATTCCCCCGGCCGCCCCTCCAGGCGCAAATTCCTGGGACCGAGGGGAGAGCCGTAAAGATGGAATGAATGCTTTTACGCCGGAGAGATTGATGGGCGGCAGCAGAGAATCTCTCGGCCGGCGGAGCGGCTGTTGGCGCCGGCAAGGCGAGTGATCTTGCCGCCGAGATCGACCCAACTGGGCCGGAAAGGCAAAAAATGAGGTCGACCCCGACACACTGACGCACGAGGGCGAGCAGAAGTGCTCGTTAGGCAGACGTGTTTGTGTTTATCGGTCGACGCATTTCGAGAGTTTTGATCATTCTCTCGAGGCGGAACTATGTTTTCGGAACAGAAAATAGGCATATTTTTGTTTTGTTCGGATCGGGAATGCGCCAGTTCCGCGCCAATCAGCCGGCTAGACTGCTCTTGGGGCCGCACTTCTGCTTGGCGCCGCCCCCACGCGCCCACCAGCCCTCGCCGCCGTTTCCCAGTTCGCCCAAGCGCGTCCAGTAGCGCATCGCGGACACCACAAACAGCGCCTTGCCCAGAGCCGCAAACACAGTGGCGTGAGCCATATTCTGTAGAAACCACTGGCCCTGTGGGTGGGATTTTGTGGCAAATCTAAGCGGATAACGAACGATGGAGGCGAGGAAGAACTTGGAGTGCTCCAGGGCACAGAAATGGTGCGGCTGGAACGGAAATGGAATGAGCAGTTGGGAGGGTCCCCTGACCTCGAAGCGGCACTGCAACCACAGCTCGGACAGCTTGAAGCCGGCCATAAACAGCGCGGACATGCCCATCAGCACCTGGGAGAGAACGGTTCAGTCAGTGGCGATCTGGAAGTTTTATTTACTTACATAGTCGATGGACTCCCATGACGCGTCGGCGACCGCCTAAACTGGAAAACAAAAGCCCAAAGAGGAATGGCTAACTTGGCTGTGTGCGAACGAGTAGAGTGCTGGGGCGGCTAGCACTGCGTAAAAAAGTGTGAAGAAGTGGTGGGTATACGGCTTTTTTGGCGTTGTGATTACCGCATAAAATTAACACTAGCAATCCAGTTGCTTCGAACCTGGAATCGCAGCAGCCACATAGCAGAGGGCGAACCGTTCGAACGCCTCCTCGGCGATTCCGTCCTCGTCCGCATTGCACTCACATCCCTTTTGGGGAAATGGAAGTTTTCGACCCTTGCGGGTTCTAGATTTGCATCATTTTGGCTCCAATTCGGAATTTTCTTGGGCAAAATCCTCGCACATTTCCGTGGTGCGCGCGCAGTGCGGCGAAGAAGTCGAGCTGGGCGCGTTTGAGCAGCAGCAAGTGGACCGCCTGGACGACGGCCAGCACCGGTGCCAGGAAGAGGGCCAACGGGTCCCACTCGATGTGGCCGAACTCCAGCCACGAGAGCGACCCAGAAAAGGCCAGAGGCATCTGAAGACTGGTTAACCAGGAGATGGATGGGAGGATTGGAGGATTGCCAGCAGTGAGCAGATGGCCTTGCGCCTGCGAGGCTCCTCTTTGGCGCTGGTCGGCACGAAGTTGGACGCAAATCGGATCACGAACAGCGAGCCGAGAAAGTCGAAGATCCTTAAGAGGGCTTCATAGTCGACTACTTTCCAATCAATGGCCACTGGCCAAACTCTTTGATTGGCTTGCGCACTTGCCTGACCAGGTAGAGGGCGCCCGTCCTGTGCTGAGAGTGGACGCACGTGGTGAGCAGCATCACCGCCAGCTGGGCCACTACAGGGCGCCAGAGCAGGGTGCGCAGTGGGGGACGGGCGATGGCGGAGGGAAGGCGCACGAGCAGAGGCCGCGAGGAGGGCGAGAACAGCGCCAGTTTGAGCAGCAGGTAGAGCAGAGTGCACAGGTGGTGCAGGAAGTGGAGCAGGGGAGTGCGCCAGTCCAGCACGAAGTAGAGCACGTTGTGGGCAGCGGACAGCATGAAGGCGGACGAGACATCTGAGCAAAAACAAAATGGCTCAGCCCTAAGTGTTCATGTTCAGATCCTTGTGCTCTTTCATGACTATCGACAGTTAATAGTTAAACTAACTGAGCAGCCAGTAGGTGAGTGCGTCCATTCCCTCGATCATTTTGCCGTTCAGCGAAAGCATTGCATCTCCCTCGCCAAAATGCAAAGGGAAATCGACGAGCGGACTGAATTTGCTAGGATAAACGGTGGAGCAGATCGGACACCGGATAAGGAGGAAATCGATGTGCGTGCCCAATTTTGGAGGTCACTTGCACGCAGCGGTGAACGTTGAAAAGTTTCGACAAACTTCATCGGGCTAAGTCCTCATTGTTTTATTATAAATGTAAACTGAACCTCGGTGTTACTCAAACAAGGTCATCAATTTGGTGGTAATCAGGAACTAACACAGTTTGTGAGAAAAGGGGGACCGGTAAGGGCAGGGACCAGCAGAAAGGGGAGGAGGAAGAGGAGTGATTGAACTGGATGTTGCGAGACCCGGCTGCTCTGTGTCTTGGCAGATTAGACGCGACGTCACAACTGCCAGTGCTCGGCAAAGTCGACGTAAAGCGAGTGCTCTATCCTTGCCACGGCGCTCTTCAGCGACAGCGATCCGTTCAATTGGCTTTCGTCGCGCAGTCGAGCGCCCTACCAAATGTGTTTCCGTTCAACCAATCAACCCGAAATGAATTCATACTTCGGCTGCCGGCGAACTCTTTTCCGTAGCCCCCGTGGTCTCTCCATTCTGCAGCATTTGTTCTGTGGCTTGATGCCCGTTCTGGATAGTGAGCGCGTGAAAGAACGGATGCAACTCCTGATAAGAAGTCAGCGTTTTGATGTTGAACAGCGAGGCGGAGCGCATCCTCAGATCCTCGTTGGTCAGTTCGGAGTACTGCAACAAAGAGGGATGATCAGTGGGCACTTGGCACAACAATTTTTTAACGTGCCTTAATGTTGAGCAAATGGTTGAGTCGAAAGGCGTACGGCACGAACACGTCGGCAACGCTCTTAACGTTGGTGGGAGAGACAAACGTCCATCGGCACCTGAAAACAGCGAGCGAAAAAACGTTTTTTTCCACCACATTTAACGGTACATTTGAAATTGGGAGACGTAGCCGGACGGCAAAGTGCAGAACGTTTCCAACAATTTGCAGGCCGCCAGGTACAGCTGCATGCACTGCTCGTCGCGCAGGGAACGCTGCTCATCAAGTGATGGAGTGTTCGCCGAGCTCAATTGGTGGTCAACTTGCGCGAGCACTTGCACCTGTATGGTGAAGAAGGGAGAAACGTCAACCGGGAAATAAGTGAGTGAGTGAGTGAGTGGGAGAGGCGGAATTCAATTACATTGCTATGCATTTACACCGGTAGGGAAGCTTCCAGTGCCCACGTTCCAATGCCAGGTTTTTTTATGAGGCATAACTGGACAAGAAACGAAGGTAGAAAAGAGTTCTTGGACTTATTGGATAGATCTTTGGAAGCTCTACAAAAATGGTGCTAAGTCTGAATTGCTTGGTCCAGTTTTGAACAAGTTATGGCCAAAAAAGTCGAAAATTGGCCGATTTTTCCAAACATTTGGTCATAACTTGGCCAATTCTCAGCCAATCTTAGAGCTGAGCAGACCATTGGATAGGGCACACTTTGAGCTTTCCAATGACATCTCATCCACTTTCTTAGCATTAAATCTGGCTGAGTTATGGCCCCTCAAACACCCTGGCACTGGAACGTTCGGCACTGGACTGTGCCGGTCCGATTTACACTCACCAGTTCAGTAACCATTGAGGGCCAGATGGACACGAAGCTGCTCGGACTCATTCGGACGAGTAGTACCCTATAGCAGGTGAAAACCTGGGTGTGGATGATCGGCACCTGGCACAATCGCAGGTTCTCCGTCAGTCTTTCTGCAACAGTTATTGCTCAAAGCGGGTGGGATGTCCACATATCTCTGCGATTGCCTTGGATTTCGTTCAGTTGCCCACTGTACTGGTCCAAGTCGGAGCTTAGAATGACGAACGCCAACCGCTTCAAGTACTGGGCACGCATCTCGTACTCCTGCTCCTTGCTGGTGATCAGCGTCGACAGCGTTGTGGACGTCGAAGTCGTGATGCGGGCGAGCAGCTCTTTGAACGAGGTCTTGTCGTTGGTCATCAGATTGTCGATGGCGATCAGCCATTGGCGCAGCGCGTGGATGTCCATTTTGAAGAAGGCTGAGGGATTATTGGCAGCACTTGGTTTTAGATTTGACAACTCACAGTTGTCCCACAACAGCTCCATCGCATTCTTCTTCCACACCGTACGCATGTAGTTGTAGGAACTCATTGATGCCAAGAATTGGGAACTGGCCAGGAAGAAGCGGACATTCTTGGCGCTCTTCGACTTCAGATAGGGCAGCGTGTTATTCCAAACTGCCTGCAGTGCTGGCAGCAGCTTCTCCTTGTCCTCACTTTTGCACACAGAGTCAATCAGTTCGGTTAAATTCTGAATATCAATAAATTGGGGCTAAAATATCTGAGAGCGAGTGAGTACTTCGGCGAGCAGAAACAGCGCCTGCGTCGAATCCAGCGGGTCCTTTTTGTTGGCCACTACGCCACTCTCTTTGATGCTTGAGCGCAGACTGGCCGATGAAGCGTTGCCCTTTCGGGAGTCCAGTCCGCCGACGGTCGCGCATTGTCCGTCGACCGCCGACGAAAGACGACTGGGTGGAATGCCGCTCAGCGAAACAGTCGATCCGCGCATTGAGTTGTTCTCCAAAGTGAGTGCGGATGCACTCAAAGGCGCTGCCATTGAGCCCCCCATTGACACGGTCTTTTGCTCCAGCAGCGGACTCAAATCAGAAGAAGTCATTTTCTGCGCTGTAAGGGAAAATAGATGTTGGCAAAATGGATGGCTCATTGCTCAGACTTGATGCGTCTTGGCGCACAACCAGAGTCCGTTTTAGCCATGTGGTCGACTCCAGTTGCCAGCCAACGATCACATTTATCGCCTCGATCAAACGACCGACGACCTGCAAAAAAATTGCGTGACCGGAATAAAGTCCAAGGGCAAAGTTTAACTTCTAATACTAATTCAATTTTAAATTTCTATAATATTAAAATTTTGACGCACGTCCAGAATCGCTTTGCTGATTTGTTTGTCCTCAATGACGGCCTGACTGCCGCATCGGCGCACAAAGTCCGTCAGAATGCTCAAAATGGCGAATCGTTTTTGAAATCAAGACGACTATTCATTTCTCACATGAACTCAAGAAACGAAGCTCTCGCCGGGAGTTGCAGAAGTGGCGATTCGTTGAACAGAATGCTAAGCGCCGTCCACGAGTCGCGCAGTTCGCCGACCGACACTTGCCGAGTGCACTCGTGCAGCAGTTCCAACAGAGCCACTTCCACGCTGAATGCCTTGTCGCTGCTGCCTCCGCTCGCAGCAGCCGTTGTCTTCGCCTTGTTCACCGCCTCCTTCAGGGTCTCACTGACGGCAAGAATGACAGAGTTTAGCGAGTACGCCTTCAGATTTAGTGTCAGTTTGGCCACACTGATCTGCTGAGACGAGTACTCGAAAGAGCACTGAAAACGAATATTTTAAATAATTGCCAAGTGGAGCAGCAGCCTGAACACTTGCCTGATTTATGTCCATGGATTTGGCGCCGCCATTCTGATTGCGAAACATCCACACGATGCCCAGCGAGTTGATTAGCACTTTTTGGTGCTTTTTGGCGATCGGATTCAGAATGTCCAGAACCAAGAGGCTCAACGCCTGAAAGGGGCATTCCACAAAATAAAGGCTATTTCTCCGCACAGTACATTGTATGCGCCCATCGGGTAAGTGCAGCAGGCGGATGCCGCAACGAACGCATCATGCGAGTGCTCGCGGCCCGTTGTGTAGGTCCACACGTCGGACAGGATGGCGACGGCACTAGGAAGGCGTTTGATCAGCTCTCGCTGTGCGTCCATCCACTCCGGCGACTTGCCGGCGGTGTCACTGCGGGCTGTTGCATTCGAGGGGTTCTCGCCCGAGGTGAACACCGGGCCGAACAGGTTCTTGATGAGGCCGGTGCCGGGGATCACCGATATGGCCGAGCCGACCATGCTGGTCATGTTGGACGAGGAGAAAGTGCCGCCACCGCTTGAAGCAATGGCCGATTGTTGCGATAGCCGACTCGGAGAAAGGTTGCTGCTCGACAGTGAGGGCTGAGGTGCGAACGAGCTGGCGGTGTGCCTGCTGGAGACCAGGAATTGGGGCGCCAGGGCGGAGTAGGAGTTGCCGTCCAGCAGACAAAAGTGCATTGTGGACATCAAAGATTCCATCATCTGAAAATTGGAAAAATGAATCTCTTGATCCTTTTGCTCTCACAAAATTGGAGGTTAGCCTACATTTGCATGGAACATTTAGAAGTTATTGATTCAATTTCAAAATTAGGAGTTGCAAGTGCGATGCAAATGTTCAGGCGCAAATGTGGAGACACCAAACGGGGAAACGCACAATCAAAATGTAGTTGGCTGGATATTTGGACAAGACGCTGCTCGTTGTGTTCGTCGGACTGATAGCAAATTCGTTGGTGCGACCGATTCGGTAGTCCACGTATTGGACCGGGCTCTTCGGGTGCTCAATCACGGATACCATCTGCGCACTCAGCGGCGTGTTCAGCGAAGAGCTGCCGCCGCTGCAAGTGCTACTGAGGAACGCACATTCGTACAGGTTTCGGCAAATTTGCTCCACAGAGTGAACAACGAATGTGGCCAGAGCTCTGAACAGTTATTGATCCGCTCGAATTCTCCGAAACAACCCACCTGTCGAGATACGGCAGGATGCCGACGAGGAATTGGAGCCAGAGTTCGTGGCGTTCTGGACAGCGCTTCAGCGCATTCAAAATGACGCCCAGGAACAGGCGAAGCTCCACCACTGAATAGCGTGCATCCCGAATGGTAGAGCGGTTCTGCGACGAGTTGTAGTTGATTTGGTTCTCGGTGAGAGGTGGTGGGCCGACAAAATTGGTGGCGCCCGATAGACCAATTGGACTCTGGGAATGAAACTGTATAATTTAGCCTTAAACCTAGAAACTTTTGAGAAAATAAGCAAATATGTAGTTTTTCATAAACATGCCTGCGCATAGTTCCTGGTCCCCACTTGCACATCGTACTCCAAAATGACTAGCGCGGACGCGATGCTCAACAAGGAGCGCTGATAGGCAAACATCAGATCTCGGAACTGGCCATTTTTGTGCGGTCCATTGTTGAAATCGGCAATGTCCACTGCCAAGGGCATTCTGACAAATCCAAATAAGTAAATTCAGAGCTGAAATGAGCAACAGACTTCCACCCCTTTTGCGAGGGCGGTGTAGGAATTGCGGCAAGCATCAGTGTGAGCACGACTTTTTGGGTCTTGGTCTGTCGGTAGAGTTGTTGCACAAACGTGGCGAATTCTTTGGAGCTGGCCTCTCGCACCATTTCGTCCAGCAGTCGCAGCAATTCGGTGAAACAATCAAGCGCCGCGATCTTAAAGAAATAAAAATTAATTGGAATTGGGTATGTGCCGCTCAACCTTGCATTTCCAGGAGAGCACAAGGTCCTCTTCAGACACGTAATTGGTCGGCGAGTTCAGGTAGTAGGAGCGAAAGAAGTAGAGCACCACCTGAACCAGTCGTCAGCTTCGATTGTCCCCCAGCTGCCGACCGAGGTGAACGTTTCGAACAGGGTCGACTGCTTCTGCTGGCCGCCCTTGTTTCCGCCCTCCGCAGCCTCGCCCTCCCCCTGGCCTCCATCATCCTCCGTCCAAAACCCTTCGCCTTGCATGTGTCTGTAGTGTCGGGTCATGTACTCGACCAGCTGTTGTGCGCTGGCAGTGTTTGCCCCGCCAATCGTGGACTTTGCATTCTGGTCTCTGCCGGCGGCCATATTCGTGAAGAGCATGCTGCTCACAATGTAGCGGCCTATGCCGTTGCCGCTCTTCAACAGCCGCTGAGGGGAACACACAAATATTCATGGTTCTCGTATATTTAATTTCCAATTCGACATTCTTTATGATTTTGAAATTTTGTTGCTTGTTATTGTTACTCAACTTCGACAACTCCTCCAGTGTTGTAGATACTGGAACATGTTTAGTTTCAAATTTCAATTCATATTTATATTTTCTACGACTGATGGCTTTGCATTCAGCCAAAGATCCCTTCACTAATGGACATTGCTCAGAACACTTTCACTCGGCCAGAGATTTCAAGACACACATATACCAATAACCACTCTTTGATTGATTGCTACTATATTCGCTTTTCTATTTATTAAATCGGTTTTCCCGTCTCACGTGGATGGTGCGGAACAGCTTCTCCGCTCTGCCCAGGTCCACAATCGACGGACTTTCTGCGTAGAACAGCATGTGCGAGAACGTCTCGTCGAGCAGTGGCTGTTTGTAGTCGCCTGGACATGTGGAGTTGGGCAACTCCGCAGGGTCAAACAGACGCAGTTCCTGAGTGCCAGTGCTGAATATGGACTCCTGCAACGAGTCCTGGCGTCGGTGTCCGGTGCGAATGCGCCGGATGGTGTCCCCGCCGCCGTATGAGCTGATCCTTGGCAGCGCCGCCGCCGTGCTGGCCGGTCCCACCAGTGACCCCACGACGCTGACTTCGTCTGCCTCCTGTGCCATTGCGGCTATCCGTTCATCGGCAACGTTGGTTGCGGATCGGCTCGCGATAGATCGCTTCTTCCCGAGCATCTCTACGTCTTCTCTTTTCGCCGACAGAACAATGTTGAAGCCTCTGCTAGAATTCAGCGTTGTCTCGTCGTTGGACAATTCGTCCGGAATTTCTGCATTCTCTTCCTCGTCCTCCTCTTCATCCTCCCTTGCTTCGTACACCTCGCAAATACTGTCCACCAAGAATTGAACGACGTCCACCACTTCCTGGTCTAACGATGCGTCCAGCGAGTAGGAGTCCATCGACTCAGCGTCTTGGTCGAACTGCGGAATGTCGGACATGGTGCGCCGGTGCGTCTTTCCTACTGCTCCTCCCGGTGCGCAACTGGCATCCAATGACTGCTGATTTACGCAAGAAGTCTGTGCTACAGACTGTTGTTGGGCATTCTTCACTCCGGACAATGGATTCTGCGCAAATAAAGCGTTGTTTCCGCCATTGCACGATGGTATTGTTGTCGCGTTTGTTGTGTCATTGCTTGACGACGGAAGCAACAGTTGTCGGCTCAGATCAGACACCCATTGCTGTCTCGAGTCACAATTGATGTAAGCGTCGGTGGCATGCCTGACATTACAAAACTGAGATTTTTACAATAGTGTTTGTTCACCAAGATGAGGAGTGTTGGCGCAGGAGAGGATGCTGCTGATGTGTCACCTCCATTCGCTCCACGTCGCGACAGACGTGATGGAACGTCTGTCGCCCGCTCATCGTTGTCAGCACCACGCAGTTTGCGTCCGGTGGCATATGATGCAGTTGCTCGCGCGTGATCCGCTTGCGCATCTGCACGAACTGAATGGACACACGAGCGGTGGCCGGATTCAGCAGCATCAACGTGAGCATCTGCAGCAGCCTGTGCAGATCGTTGTGGTGCGCACAGTCAAGCAGCCAGGAGTAGGCGAGTGCCCTCAGCTCCACTTGCTCTGCGCCCAGCTTGTCGTCGGATATGAACCCCAGCAACACCATCACGACCCTAAAACGCGCAAATCGAAATAGGTATTTAATTTGCAGAATGGACCTGTTCATCGGCTTCAAAACGATCCCACTGTACACCTCGTTGACCAGCGAACTGCGGCAGAACACCCAGAGATCGCGGAACTTGCGTGCCGCTTCCCCGCTCACAACTTTGTTGGCCGACGTCAAATCTGCGAGAATTATGTCCTCCACATCGCTGCTCGAATCGCTCGCTCTGCGTGAATGCAATCTGAGTAGCAGCAGGGCGACAGATTGGAGACGTGCCGTTTCAGTGTTTTCCGAGAAGCGCTTCCACAGCACAGCTGCGGCTTTCTGGCAGGGAATCACATTAAACGCTCAAAATTCTTGAATATTCATTCCCCTCAAATTGCGTGTACAAAACCCAAAATCTGCGCACTTTGTACAAGTCCTCTTTGCTGATTTTGTTCAGGTCCGATTTGGACAGGAACGGTTTCAATAGTACTGTAGTGGTAGTCTTTTGGCTTTTTGCGCCGTTCTCGTCCCGCGTTGATTTGGCGCGTCCGCACACCGCCGCGTGCTGTTCAATCATGGACGCGGACCGAACACACAGGTACAGCACCAGGTCGAACAGACGAGACCGCATGTCGAAGTCAAAAGCGTCGGCGGTGGTGTGCCACGAGGGTGCATCAATCACTGCAACCATGGCGGAGAGCCACTCCGGGAGATGTTGTTGATGCGCACCGGCGGCGGACTATTGTGATTTTTTGTTCGAATTCATTCCGATCCCCATTCCTCGCTGACCGGCTTTGTTGTGCCGCGCAGAGATTCGGTCAGAGAGCGACAAGGCGACTCAGGAGCAGATTGCGTGGCGGCGGCCATCGGCTGCAGCGAGTAGAACGGGAAGTCGGCAAAATCGCGCACCAGGGTTGTCAGACCGCACAGCACGCCGATCTTGTCGCGCTCTCTTCCCGCTGCGTACCAGCCACAAACGGCGCTGAGCAGTTCCAGGCACGCGGACAAACAGCACTCGACCATGTGCTGCTCTTCGGCCAGCTCCTTATTGCACTTTACGCCCTTTTTTGAGGGGGAATTCTCTGTCGAGGAATCTTGCTGCTGGATCGACTCGAACACCATAGACAGGTTGTTCTGGGTCATTTCTGCTAGCAATCGGCGGCACAGCACCACAATGGCAATTTGGTTGTCCAGCGAGAAGTGTTCCTGTGCGCAAATGCCCTGCAGAATGCTCTGCAGCAGTGCGGGCAAATGCCGACCTCGGATGTCGCCATGCGAGTCCAACTGCACATTCTTGATGCAAAAGGCAACCATCTGAACACGAAATACGTTCTCTCAAGAAAATAATGTCGACAAGATTTAGTTGACTCTTGAGCTTACCACAGGGAACAATGTCTTTAAATCCTTGTGCTCGAATTGCCAATCGTCGCTGCGCAACGAAAATGTATTGCGGTCGATTTTCTCCTGTGCAACCTTTTCTGCCGGCTTTTGCGTTATACTTCAAAAATACAACATTAAAGCAATCAAAATTACTAGGCAACCTAACGAACAGCTTCCGTAAGTGCCCCCAAATGAAGCTTGGGTCGAGCGCGTTCAGTAAAACATTAAGGTTTTTTCGGATTTCTTCCCCTCGTCGCGCCATCTGCTCCCCGTCACTTTTCCCAGACACCATACTAACGTCCCAGAAGCTGTTGAATGTGGCGTCCATCTGCTCACAGTCACGTTGCAACTCCTGGATCAGGCAAACATCGCGCAGACAAATGGTCTCCAGCAAATCGGCCAAACTCTCCTCCAGTACCAGTTGGCCCAGCTCAGGTCGATCCAACATGTAGTGCAGCAGACGGCAAATGCGCACTTCCGGGAATTGGATTTGCGGGTCCTGAATGGAAAAAACGTAGCCTTAAGCATCGACAGGTCAACACTGAGTTTGATTTTTCGATTGACAAAAAATATTTTAACAGACCTTTAGCAAAGTCCCGTAGCGGCGAATTGTGCCCGTAGATAGGGGCGGAACTTCCACCGTTTCGGAGCAGTTCAAATAGTCGCGGATGGCCAGTTTGATGAGCGGAAGTGTGTGTTTGCGGAAAAACGCCAGATCCATCGAGTCCTCAGTCCCGTTGACGGGCAATCCGGCGAATCCAACATCGTTTGAACTGAACAGTTTTTTTCAAAAACTCCATTGCTGAACCAACTGATTCAGAAGCCATTGATAGAGTCGTCTGTTCAGGCTTATGTCCCTTCGCAGCACGACAAACATTGTTCGGCGCAGTAGCTGCACCAAATTCGGTTGCGGAACCCACTCAGCATCGAGTTGGATTGTGGCGCACAAAAAGTCGAGCAAATGGCGCTGCACTAGCGCCGAGCCCGAGTCCTCCGCCACCGCACACAATGAGCGCAACATGTGATTGGACGCCTGGGAACCACCGGACAGCGCGTATATGGTCTCTCCGCTGGGTTGGGGGGCTTTTTGCCGTTCCAGCTTTGCATTGATGAACATGAGGGCGGGTAATCGAACGGGCGAACTGCCGCCCACAGCCTGCAAAAATAAAGTGGAAAAAGATCAAATGGCATCCAGCGTCCCAAAATCCAAAAAATTTAGGCTCCATTCCGATGTCTAAATCAAAACCGAACCTGCCAGAAACACGTGTAGAATGCGTCCGAACCAACTTTCTCAATCAGTTGGTCCAGCAATTGGAAGGCGCGCAGATAGAACTCAGTGCCCTCTTCGAGAGCCAATAGGACTGCGGTTATGAAGCCCAGCAGTGCGGGACGAAGGTCAGCTCCCAATGGGAGCATGTACTGCTCAAAAATGGATAGCAGCTCAGACTTCACTTTGATGCCGCAATGGTCCATCAATGGGAAGAGACCGATTGCGTATAAATGGAGGAATTTGGCCAAATTTTGGTTTCTTCCGGCTGGTTGGCCAAGAATGTTGAACACTTGCCGATAGGTCTCCAACGCCTTCAAGTGTACGCCTTGAATCCGAAATTTATTTTCAGACCTATTTTGATCATACCTGACGGAAGTGCCGGATGTAGGCACTGCGAGAGACGCTTTGCAACTGTTAATGCATTTGGAATTTCGCCAAACTTTGTATTTGAAGCGAACACCTATATACGTATGTATATACATACCAAAAAAGCTGTGCAGCTTAATAGGAACACAGACAGACCTTTCCGAGTTTCCCCAACGCGGCAATCAGGTCGGCCCATTCTGTTGTTGATTCAAACGACTTTAGTGCCTTGTCAACCGCAGAAGCATACGCTCGATACTTGCTGTTGTTTTGGTGTGATGTGATTGCTCCGATCAAAAAATTACTGGTCGAAGCTTCGGAGTTGTGTGCTGATTTACCAATTTTACTTGGCGAATAAAAATTTTAAGACTCACCACTGGAAGTCATAGATTCGCCCAAAACAGAGTGTAGCCTAGTTATCCAGCCGATTAATTTAGAGAATTCAGCAGCCAACAAGAAGCGGAATGTGCAGCAAAGCAATTACAGTTTGTATAAGAAAAAATGTGTTGAAAGTCAAAACCTTCAATGATAAATGGTAATCGTAATTCGTAAATAATAAATAAGTAAATATGTATAGAACAATATTAGGCGTGCTTGTGGAAAGCTGGACTGGATTTCTTTGGCTTGCCGTCAAGCGTTATCCATCAGCACTTTTCATGTTTAATTTTTCATCATTTGAAGTGTTCACAATCGAACTATCTATACCTATATCCGTCAGGAATTTGGATCAATATAAGTAAATTACAAATAATATAATATATAACGTACGACTTTAACGTAGGGTTGTATAATTTACCGGTAAAAAATGATTCGGTAAATTTACCGGTAAAAAACCTCAAAATCGGTAAATATGCGGTAAAAAA
>VAHH01000738.1:0-21370 GCA_013357305.1 Radopholus similis | reverse complement strand
CATTTTCGCCACCTATTTTGGCCTTTTTTTTCACCTATTTAGGTACCTATTTTGGGATTTTGGTCACCTAAAAATCCCATCCCTATTAATGATGAATACTAAATTGGCATTTTGTCTTACAAAATTTTCAAAAAGATTAAAAACGCCCCAATTAAATACTTAAACACCCAAAAAGGAAGTTAGAACTTAGAAATTAGAATCAATGAATTAAATCACCCCAAGTATATATGGCAATAGCTCAGCCTAAGCCTAACTTTTGGCACGTGGGTTATTTGAACCTAAGTCTGGGTAAACTTGGCTTAGTATACTAACTTTAACTTAGCTTAGTATACTAGCATAATAGCTTTAGCTTTTGTTTAGTACTAGCTTAAGCCTAGCTTAGTTTACTAGCTTTAGCTTGATTGATGTCTAAGCCAAATGTACCATATTACATTTAGTTGGGGCGTTTTTAAGCTTCGCCGTTTCAAAAGTATTCGATTAGCCGTTTTTTATACATGCACAAATATTTGTTAGATTCGGAATGACGAATTCCGATGGATTTATTCGTTTTTCCCTAGTGCTGACGAAATCTTCATTCCGCCCAAACAACGACAGACGACACCCATTTATGTCGGCCTTATTTACGCCAGCGCCGCAATCGACGCTTTTTTATGGGCCCGCCCCCTTCCCGCTGTTTACTCACCACAATGTCTTGCACCGCGGAACTGATCGGATTGGGCATTTTGCGAAATTTTGTTATTGTTGTTGTTGATGATGGATTTGGAAGAATTTCAGGATTTATAGCGAGATTCTTCACTCTAAAATATGGAATTTTTTATATAAAAAAATGATCGTGTTGTGATTTGATAGCCAATACCAGGGGCTATTTGGGCCAATGAAAGAGTTGGACTCGTTTGGCCAAACCACTCCAAAGTTTGGGCCCAAAAACTGGTCCCAACTTGGCACATTTGGCTGAGTTCAATCAAAAAATCATATCTCAAGGATTGACCAGCCAATTTGAATGGACTCTTTTTTGACAAATTGGCCACCATTTTTGGCTATCCAATGAGCCCATTGGATCATTTGTCTGTCTTATTTCTTCCCAAAGTTATGGCCAAAAATGATTGAGTTGGCGCGGAAAAGACCTTGAGATAACCAAATATAGGTTCATCCAACGCTAACAAATTCCTATTTTGCATAATATATTGTGTTTCAAAATTCAAAGTTTCAAATTTCAATATTTTTTCAATTTTTTGACGCGATCAAAGGTTGAGGGACTCAGTCAGTCATTCCATCGCAGCACATGTTTGGTTGAGAAATGGCGAGAGGGGAAGAGCCAAAGGTGCTTTTGGCTGTGCGGCCGCTGCGCTGACAAATGAGCCAGCACACAGCCAAGACGGCCAGCGGAACGAATAAAAATAAAGCGAATAAAATCGATACAATGCTGTGTGTGGAGATGTGAAGAATGAAGATTGAGCAGTGAGCACAGAAAAATGTGGAAAGTGTGCGCCGGTGTAAAATGTGGGGGATTTGAGGGCAAGCAGTGGGCGCGCGAAATCGGCTGTCAGCCGCCGCTGCTGCCAGATGAGAGAGTGTGAAGAATAATTGAATGAGAAGAACAGGTTTTGAAGGTCTCCAATGTGCGGCTGTGACCGACAACAGCACTCAAAATTCAAAGCTCACATGTTTCATTGCGAAAAGTGCGAGCAAGCCAACAAGGTGGTGCAGCATTTGCGGACCTACACGTTATAAAATCAGTTGCTCAGAGTTCATCACTGATTAAGACTTTTCCGAGCCATCCAGTAGGGGTCTCAGTTCAAATATTGGTATTGAAGTAAGAATTTGGGTTCTTAGGGATTTGGTACCCCCCTCATGACTAGCGGCCCCACTGTACATGTCATAACTTTGCCCAGATTGGTCGGATCGGCCTAATTCTGGTACCATTCGACTCAGCTCGTCGAGACGCGTCGAATTAGCTATAATTTGTCGATTTTAAATTTTTGACCCGAAATCCCTCCCCCCTGTGGTTTTTGCCAACTTTGACATGTCATAACTTTGTTCAAATAGTCGGATCGGCAAACTGACTTCAGATTCGTGTTTAGCACCCCAAAATACCCCATATATGTAAAAATTAGCCAATTCTGAGAGGGGGGGGGGTACCAAAATCCCTAAGTACCAGAATTTGTTCAATCAATCAGATCGGATCAGTGCCTAAGCTTAAGCCCAATCAAATCACTCATTCATTACAAACATCATATTTTCCGCCGTGGATTTTTTCACAGAAAGGGCAAGGGCCGTGTTGTTGTTGTCATAATCCGAAGATCGGAGGTTCAAATCCTCCCCCCGCTACCAATATATTTAGCCCAAATGGCGGAATTGGTAGACGCAAATGATTCAAAATCATTCGAGTTTTTCTCATATTGGTTCGAGTCCGGTTTTGGGTACCAAAATTATTATTTTTAATGTACTTTCAAACTACTTAAAATAGTTTCCTTAACTAACTTTCAAAAGAAAGATAGGTTTCACATTTAGGAAAAAGAAAAAAAGTGGGCTTTTTGTGGGTTTAAGAAGTTGTTTAAGCGATCAAATCGCGAAATCGGCGGTGACAGCGGTTGTCAAAATTGTTTGTTGGACATTGGAGAACAAACGAAACACTGGCCATTTCAATAGGTCGCCAAATGGTCGGTCGCGGAAAAAAAACGAGAAAATATAGGAGCGATGCACATGCATACGTCAGTACGTCAGCAGGTCAACCAACACACGTTAAATATGTACTATTTACTACCTATGTAGTGGCCTTTGCGAAATAGTAGTAGTGGAAGGGAAAGGGACGACAACAGACAAATGCTTACTAATGGCGTAATGGCGTTGAAAGTGGATGGATGAGTCAGCATCAGCAAAGTCGCGTTGGATATTCAGGGAATGGACGCAAAGAGACATTTGTGTCTGTGTAAACGCGACTAAAAAAGATCGCGTTTATTGGGGTGATTTGCGTCATCAGCGGCTGTCCAAAAACATCGAATGACGTTGCAGCACATTCTGAGTGTTACAAATATCGAAAAGCCATAGGGTAAAGAGTAAGAAAGGATATTAATATTAATTTAAGTACACTTATTTTCTTTTTCCCCATCTCTTAGATGTTTTGAGAATTCCAATGGCGTTGATTTGTGAAGTGCGACAACTGGATGGTAAAAGGACGATTCGCTCCCCGCCGATTCGCTCCCACCCGATTCGCTCCCTAATGCAAAATTTCAAGTTAGATTGTTCGAACCATCTTGAATTATAGCTAATTCAACTCCTCGTGACGCGAGGAGTCCAATGATCCAAAATCTTGGCAATCTGACCAATCTGGACAAAGTTATAACATGCCAAACTTTTAGCTAAAACCGTAATGCTTTAGCTAAGCTTGCCTTGGCTTAGGCTAAAAAATAGTAGGCTAAGCTTAAGCTAAGCTTGCTTGGTTCACGCTAAAAAGCCTACTTGGCAATACTTTGGGCTTAGACGTAGGTTAAGCTTAAGCTAAGCCTAAGCTAAGCTGCTTTGGCTTAAGCTAAAAAAGCCCACTTGGCCTACACTTTGGGCTTAGACGTAGGCTAAGCTTAAGCTAAGCTAAGCCTAAAGGTTTTAGCTGAAAATTTTGGCATGTCATAACTTGGCCCAAGATGCTCAGATCGGCCTGATTTTTTTGTAATTCGACTCAACTCGTCAAACCGCGTCGAATAAGCTATAATTTGTCGATTTGAAATTTTTGACCCGGGATCCCAAAAGGGTCCCCGCTGTGGTTTTTCATTGGGGAGCGAATCGTCCTTTGTCCAACTGGATGCCTGGAATGCAGGTGTTGCTAGATGCTAGGTGAACCCAACAATTGTTCAAACTTTGCATGCGAACGCGAACTTTGTGTGGATTTTCATCTTTCCAGGACTAGGATTGAAATATTTCTGTTTTGGGGAGGCCTGCTCAAACGCACACAAAAGTCATGAGATTGCACTGAAAGGGGTTGAAGGAAGAAAAGATCCGACAGAAATTCTGGGGCTCATGATGGAACGGGCATCAGTTTGAACGTGTTTGTGCAAACAAAAATTTGGGCCCAAACCCAAATTTGATCAGAATGGGGCCAACTGCGTAATTTGGATTTGCGCTTAAAAGGGCTCACAGATGCTCCAACTCCAATTGTCGTCACAATTAACTTTGCGTTTAAATTTGAATTTTTAATTTGAATTTGCATTTGAACCTTGAAATGCTCTAACTGTCACAATCAACTTTTGCTTTTCTCAAAATTATAAAATTAATTAAAAATTTTTAATTAAGAATTATACCTACAAATTAATATTTTAATTATTTTTTGGATCAAATTCCAAAATGATGTCCTCAATTGCTCTGCGCGTAATATTATTTTTCTTCGCCACCTTTCCTTCGCTGGTCGGCTCGTTGACAGTGACTGCGCCACCCTATGGGCAACTTTCGGTGTCCGGCTCTCGTCTGTTGGGTGCCAACGGTCAGCAGGTGGCGCTGCACGGCAACTCGCTCTACTTCAGCATGTGGGCGGGAAAATACTGGATCGCGGACAGTGTCAAGGTGAGAGCAAGTTTGGGTCATTTCTGTGCCGCCATTTCCACTCTTAACTCAACATTTTTGGCATTTTGGCTATAACTTGGTGACCAATCGAGACCAGACAAATGATCCCATGGGCTCATTGGATAGCCAACAATGGTGGCTATTTGTCAAAAAGAGTCCATTCAAATTGGCTGATCAATCCTTGAGTTATGATTTTTTGGTTGAACTCAGCCAAATGTGCCAAGTTGGGACCAGTTTTTGGGCCCCAACTTTGGAGTGGTTTGGCCAAATGAGTCCAACTCTTTCATTGGCCCAGATAGCCCCTTAAAATGGCTATCAAATGACCAAAATGTTCACTAATTAGCGTTGCTTCATTTTCTTAAAATTTGGCGCCGAATTGACCCATCCCAGAATGTGCCAATCAAAAGCTTTAAATTTGGTCGGGAGAAGGGCAAATGGGAAATTCTTATGAATTTGGTCAATAAAAATAAATTAAAATTTAATTTTTGCCCAGGCCATCAAATGCAATTGGAATGGGAATGTGGTGCGTGCTGCAATGGGTACACTGTACGGGGGCTATTTGAACGACTCAAACTCCAACTACAACATGCTCAAAACGATCGTGGAGGCCAGCATTGCGGAGGTGCCTTATTTAAGAGTGTTTTTGAATTTTGTCTTAGATAAAGTTTCTAAAAGTATATTTTTTAATTTCTAGTCAAAATTAAGTTTTATCTAAAAAGTTAATTTTTTTTAATTTTTAATCCAACATAAATAGATTTGGCAAAGTTTTTTCTCCAAATAAGCTTAATTTTTCAATTGTTTAATTACATGGTCTAAGCAGGGGTATTTAATAAAACGTAAAAAAATATATTTTTTAATTTCCTTTTATAGTGTAATTCAAAAAAATTCGATTCTATTATATTTTAATTTTTAAGGTAGTCTTTAAAATTTTGAAATTTTAATTTTTCTTAGCCAAAGCTTACTCGAAATTGTGCCCCATTTTTTTCGCTAAGGGAATTTACGTGATCGTTGACTGGCACATTGACACACCGGACTATGTGAACCAGGCGATTGAGTTCTTCACGCGCGTCTCGTCCGCATACGGCCAATACCCGCACATCCTCTACGAGACGTTCAACGAGCCGCAGCTGATCTCGTGGAACGACGTGATCAGGCCCTACCATTTGAAGGCAAGCCGTCTCCATAAATCAATCATTCCTTTTTAAGCAATCACTTTTCGACGACTTTTTTTCTAAGAGTTGGTCATTTAAGTAGATCAGCTCAATATACCACTGATCAGAATTAATTAATGATCAGCATTGATCAAAATAACAATGAAATTTATTTATATGAAAAATTATGATCAGCCCGTAACAACGCTAATCGGTATTGGTTTTTGATCAGCTTCGATCAATTGTGTTCAAAAATTATCATTTAGTTCAAAAAGTGTTATAGATCAACTCGATTTTACAAATGGCGATTAGAGGCAAATGTATTGTGCAAAAAATCAAGATCATCTTTTATCAGATCAGTCACTCATATTAAGTATAGATAGGTGCTTTGAACAATTAAAAGATGTGATTGAAAATTTTGATCATCGCGATCTGACATCAAATTTTGAACCGCGCAGGTGATTGCTGCGATTCGCAGAAATGACCCCAACAACGTGATCATTTGCGGCACTGGGTCGTGGTCGAGCCAAGTGGACATTGCCTCGCAGAACCCGATCACCAACTACAAGAACATTGCCTACACATTCCACTACTACGCCGCCACACAGAGCAGTCGAACCCCAATTGAGACGGCGCGCAAAAATGGTGCGTTAAATGGAAATAACAAATAAGTGCAAATACTCTAGGTACAGATCAAGCTAGTAATCAATGAAAATCAAATCGATTGGTTATTATCAAATCAAACTGAGTTTGATTAAACTATAGATCGACTTTTGATCAGATCAGGAATATCGGAATCATTGAATAATACAAATAGGAAAATCAATATCAGATCAATTCGATTGGAACAGAGCTAAGACTAAGACAAATCAGTATCAGATCAAGTTGATCAAAATCAGAACAACAAATTCAAACATCATGGGCTATCGCGTTCCTGGCACGGCACAAAAATTATGGGGTAGATAAAATGAAAATGGATAAAGGGACCGTATCTAACCGAAATCTGAATCATAATCGGCCCAAAACTGTTTGTCCAATGGCACTTGGATTTGACTTTTTCCACACGTTTTCAAGGCGTTCTCGTGTTCGTAACTGAGTACGGGACGTGCGAATACACTGGTAATGGGCGCGTGGATGAGGCATCCGCCAACGACTGGTGGAACTATCTGGAGGGCCTGGGCATCTCCTACGTGAACTGGTCCTTCAGCGACATTCCCGAGTCGTGCTCGGCGCTGATCCCGAAAACGCCGCTGAACCGCGTGAGTTCATCATCAATCAGTGACACATTTGACTGAGATTCAACTATTCGATCTAATATTGATCAGTCCCGGTGATCCTTAAGTGTGATTTTTGTCAAGTACTGATCAGGCAACTGAGCAAATTCTGACCAGAATGCTGATCGCTCAAGTGATCTGACAAATCAATAATAATGACCAGAAAGAGCAGACCATTTCACTGTGATCCAGACTTCCAGACAGATTCTTTTCAATGTAAGGATCTGTTTGCGACTCTAGGCTATTTTAGCAGTTTTCCTATGCGCCCAAATTTGCCCTACAGTGGCCATCGTCATTCTGGAAAAGTTTTGAAGCATGCCATGCTCGACAATACCCCCCACACAAGACGGCAGACACATGATATCTGATATGTTACACCGAGATGTCACTGATGCTGACTGCTCAAATTGTGTAAAATTGGGTGAAAAATGGTCTAAGATGAACCGATTTTGTTTACAAATTGCATATTTGCCTGAACAGGTAGGAAGTTCTTCGTATCGCACACAGTCCGGCAAACTGGTTGCTGGCCGCCTTCGAGCCCAGAACAATGGTTTGAAGGGCACAATCAATGTAATTTACTAACTCATATATCTCATTTGTTTTCCAGGTGTTCGCTGCTGATGGAGCAACGGAATTTTGGGCACGTGAACAGAAAAGGGAAATAACAAATAAGATGGCCAATGTTGTTGAAGAAATTAGTAATTTAAAAATATGGCTCCATTAGATGTGACAAAACAAAATCTATAGTTGTATTCACTTTTATTTTAATCAAATTGATATGCAAATTTAATTCCAATGATCTTTATGCCAACAAATTGAACAAGAAAATGGCCTTTCTTATTGCTTTATGTGTAGCTTTATGCGCATCGGCATCTGTTGTGTGTGTGTGTTCTTTGTTTTGAGTTTTGATCATTTCCTCATCCAAGGCTACCCATCATGAAAAGAATAATGCGTAGCTGACTTTACAAAAGCGGCAGTGGAGGCGAAGCCAACGGATGAATGCCTCCTGGAAATTAGCAATCTAATTGATCCATGTAAGTTGATTGGGTCAGTCTCATGATCTGAAGCTTGATTGAAATAATCAATAGACCAATTATCGATTTTTTGATCTAATCGATTGAAAGAGCTTTTACATTTCGTGATCTGTTTGCAATCTAATTGATCCATGTAAGTTGATTGGATCAGTCTTTCGATCTAAATATTGATTCAATTGATCAACAAATCAATTATCGATTTTTTTGATCTAATCGATTGAGCCAAACATTGTGTGATCTATTTGTTAATTTGGTCTGATGAAAATTTGGTTTTTACTCACCTTGTCATCCACATTGTAATAGCAATAGTTGAGGGGGTGATTGGAACGGCGTCCCAACATCCAAATTTCAATGCAGAACCCGACCTCGTCTGTCTTTGTCGAAGGCGCCAAAAGCTGGTCATCAGCATCGCTCAATATCAATAATATAAATATAATAATTTACTATTATTAGACCAAAATCAATGACCAATTTCACAAATTAATTTCGATCAGAACCTGTAAAATCTGATCACTCCAAATCCGATCTGATCCAATCAAACAATCAAACAGAGAAGGATATAAATCGGAAATATTTTCATTACCCTTTGTGTGTTTGGTGCACAAATTGTTCGGGCGTCACCAATTTGTATCCGCCAATGCCAAACCACCTGCCGAGTGCCAGCGAGGGCGCCACAGCAAACGGATTTGTACGAAATGCGCGCTTTGCAAAGGCAACTGGGGAACAATAATTATTTTTTTTTGTTAATATTGAATTTTTTCAACCGATATTTTTTGCCTTCAAATAAATTTTTTGAATTTAATCCAAATTTTTACTTGCATTTCGATAGCCCAACTCGGACAAATAATTGCCACAATATCCGCCGCCGTTGAGTTCCTTAACGGCCAATTCCAACACTTTGGGGTCCGTCATATCGTGTGGCAGGACGCACTGATCGGCCGCTGAATTCAAAAACAAAGGTATTTTATTTTTAGAACATTTTTTGATTCCACCTAAAATTGACGATATCAAAATTGATCTGATTGATCAAAATTGGCTTGCCCAATATGTACGAATCGCAAATTTTGATGCGCATCGATCTGATCTGATTTGTCTAGTTGAATCGGACTTGATCTGATCCGATCGAATTTGATTGATTCCCCAACTCAAAATTTCTAACTAGATATGATCGGACTTGATTTTATCCAATTAAACAAAAGAACACATTGACTTGATCTGATCAAACAGCTCTAACTTAAATTAAAAATTGTATAATTTTCGATTTTGCGGACCAGAAATATTTATGAAATCACTTGACCTTCTATATCATCTTGATCACTCTTTAGATCAAAAGTGGATCAAATTAATCAGTTTAATGTTTAATCAATCAATACTAATCACAATGTTTATCATTTCTTTAACGACGTGTTTTACTAAGTTAATGTCGCTTTTACTCACCGGTCGACCACCAATCCCAGGGCTCATCACTGGGCACTTCAAAAATTCCACTCATCAGCGGGAATTGACTGGCATTGAAGGACAGACGCTTCTTTGGCGGATCGTTGTTGGCTTGCGACAAATAGTGTTCCCGTGGCATTGGTCCCACAAATGGTAGGGATGTCACAATATTGATGAGGAGAAACTGCATCAGAATTGTGCACGGCACCGCGATCAGATTCAACATTCGCCCAGTGGAAGTTGGCATTTTTGTTAAGTATAATTATACAAAATGAAACAACTTTAATTAGTGAACTTTTTGGTCATTTGATAGCCAATTTGAGGGGCTATCTGGCCAATGAAAGAGTTGGACTCGTTTGGCTAAACCACTCCAAAGTTTGGGCCCAAAAACTGGTCCCGACTTGGCACATTTGGCTGAGTTCAATCAAAAAATCATAACTCAAGGATTGATCAGCCAATTTGAATGGACTCTTTTTTGACAAATAGCCACCATTCAAGGCTATCCAATGAGCCCATGGAATCATTTGTACGATCTTGATCGGTAATCCAGTTATGGCATAAAACGTGAACTGGACAGTCGATTGACCATTTTTCTTTGCAAATGCAAAGTTTTATAAGGGCGAGTGCATAAAGTAAGTAAGTACTTATATTGATGAAGAGAAATAGCTTACAGCTAAATGAGCCATCCTCACTCTTTGTGTGGCTTCAGGCGAGTGAATATAGAGGTAGACCAGCAGAGAGACAAACATTCCCACAATTTATTTCTCTGTGGCTGCTGACCTCAGCACGTCAACAGTAGAGAATAGAGATGTCTCTCTACTATTGCACTTTATCCTGAGAAGGATCCCCCATTCCGGTGACGAACAACATCAAGTCAAGTCCATCAAATCAAGTCATAACTCTTTGGCCTTATTTGGCAAAAAATTGAAATTTTTTGGCCTAAAATTGAGCTTGGCTATGCCATTCGATAGAGTTTATCGTTTACGCCATGCTTTAAACGCTATCCAGGAATGAAGTGCAAAACAAACGAAGCATGAAATGTTTGAATTTCAAATCAAAAATCCCCATCACATCAATTTTTGGTTTTTGCTAGCTCACTCTTCTCTCTGGTTTCCTGCCATATCAGCACAGATCGATTAGTGCTCCTCACCGACGTTGATACCGTCTTGCCAAATTTGAGTGGTTTTGGTGTCGCAAGTGGCCTTTAAATAAAACACCAAATGAGAAATGTTTCTAAAATTTCAGAAATAAAAGCAGACATGATTTTGTGAAAAATTATATCTCATACGACTTCTTAAAGACGAGCTGATTCGAATAGTGGCAAAAACATACCATGACCAGTCTTTAGAAGGTTGTGACATGTCAACTTTTTGGCCTAAAGTCTAAACAGTAAACAAGCCTATGCAGGCCTAAAAGCCTTCGCCTACATCAAAGCCCAAATGAAGCCAATCGTGGTAACTGGTAATTTTAGTTTAAGTTTATGCAAGCCTAAGCCTAAATCTGTGAGGCCCAATGCCCAAGGTCAGAGCCTACTTCTAGGCCTAATTGCCAAGTAAATTTGACATTTGGTGCGCCATGTCCAATTTTTGATGCACAATTGTCCATTTTTTTGTCTGCTGCCTAAATTGTCCAGACACCATATGGCTGTACTCACCTTCTGGTGTGCCAACGCCTGCACCAAGTCGGCGTGTTGTTTGGCCGCGTGCTCAAACGTCTCGTTCAGTTCGACCATTTTCTGGAGCTGATCACGCACAAAAAAGGTGACCCCTTTGCCGCCCCTTTGCTCCCAATGAACAATTCGTTCGGCAATTTGGCTTTGCAACTGTTCAAAGGTGACATCTTGGAAGATGAAGTTGGCGTTGAACTCAAAAGGCGCACAGAGCCCGCGCAAATAGGCCAAAATGCCATTTGCGGACATTCGCCGCTTCGAATTTGTTTGCAGCAAATTCTAAGAGAACGTATAAATGTATTTATAAAAAATTTTATGTTTATACTCTAAAATATAGCAAAAGCATAGTCTTGTCAAAATTTTGGACTAATATCCTAAACTAGATTTTTGATTTGAACTTGATCAAGATGATTATAAATTGCATCATGTTTAGGTATTTTCATTAGACCAAATCTGCTATAACCAGGCCCAATTTGAACACTGATCCAAAAGGTCGGATCAAATTGATCAATCATGTCTAGGATCGAGATCAAAATGCCCGACTGGGTTCAGCACAACGGTGTATGAGTGCCCCAACTGTGGGCCCATCCCAAGTCAACACTTAACAGGTTCGGTTCGGTTCCACGAGAATAATTGGGCGCTACCAAATGTGAAACAGGCCGATCTGACCAGTGACGTCTGACAAAGTTATGACATCATCAAATTTATGAAAGTCTAGGCCGAAGCTTACTTCTAAGCCTAAAAAGCCTAGTCCTAAGCTTAAGCCTAACCTAATCGCCCAAAGTGTAACAAATCTTGGTAATTTTAGTCTAAACCTATGCAAGCTTAAACTTGGCCTAAAACTAACTTAAAGCCTAGGGTTTAATCCTCCCATTTTTACCGTGATCAGCATTGCAGTGCGCGGCATTTCGGCCCAAATGCGCAGCACTTGGCCAACTGCATTGAGGTGAGGGCTAAAAAAGTTCTGCCGTTTTGAGGCGCCAACTGCTGGATTGCGCTGCTTGTACAAATCGACGAGCATGGAGAAGTGCATCTGCATGCCTTTGTCTTGCAACGAAGGCAATTTTTGTTTGACAAACTGCAACAGCATCACGCCCAACGACCAAATGTCCGCCTTCGTCGAGACCTGAATGAGCAAATTCGTAAAAAAATCGATCACTTGATCGTTTTAATAATGATCAGTGGAAATCAAAGGCAATCCGTTTGATTAAAAATGATCAAAATTTGGAATTCTGAAATATATTTTGATCACTTATCGAAAAAAATCGATAATCACTTTGATCAGTATCAACTTTAGACCGTTCCATTGATCACTTCTTATGCTATTAATGACAGTCAAAGGCAATCATTTTGCCCAAAAGATGATCATTACACTTCTAAACATAGTTTAAACTTTGATCAAATTCAGATCACCCTTATAATCAGCGTTTTGTTCAACTGAGATCCATACTGATCACTGATCCGTAAAGCTATTATTCCAAAATAGATTTTGATCGCTTTGATCACGATATTGATCACTTAGATCATATCTCAGATCACCGTATAGATCAGCATACTGATCAGCCTCGGATCACTAATCAGCACTTTAATCAGTGCAAATCACCACTGCTTGATCAATCAGAATATTTGATAAAAAAGTTAATTCTCACTTCTCCACCAAGGGTTTCTGGAGCCCTGAACATGTGATTGTAGATGTGATGGATGTTGGCGGTCCTGTAGTCGGCTGAGCCCTCCTGGCTGGCAGTGCTGGGCTCGTCAGGAATCAATTGGGCGCCGTCAAAATCGATCAATTTCAATTGTTTATGCCCATTTTCGTCTCGCATGTACATGTAGTTGTCGGGCCACAAATCCAAGTGCATGGCCACTGAAAATGAAAAATATATTGTAGAAAAATCATAGACTTTTTTGAATTAAAAACTTTAGTAATGAATTTTGGAGTATTTTGAAACTTAATTGGCTTAACTTTGAGTTCAAGATATTTGGCTTTATTTGGAATTTTGAGTCAACGCTAAGCTTAACATTTAGCTTTGCTAAGACTTTGTATTATTAACGATTGCTAAGTATCCGTTAAACAATAAATTTTAGATATGTCGATATGTCGCGGACAAATCAAATCAGATTTTTTAAGAAGAAAGTTGAAGTGACCTTAGAGGCCGCAAATCATTGAATCTTTATGACCCAAGTCCTTTGTTTGATCGAAGCTTAAGGCTAAATCTGAGTTTAAAGCTTCAGTCTAACTGGTAAACATTAAGTTCTAAATCTAATGATCTAATCTTCGATCTTGTATTATTTTACTTAAGGCTCCGGTCTTAATTTACCCTGATGCAATTCTTGCAGTGGCTGGACCAATTCCCACACAATTCTGTTCATGTCTGCATCAGTGAAAGCGTGTCCATTTTGCTGGTCATTTTCACGTAAACGTTGTTCAAAATTTGCAGAGCCCATTTCCATGAGCATAATTGGCGCACTCTTCCCAAACAAATAGCCACTAAATGATTAAATTTGATCCATTAATTATTTTTAAAAATTAAATTAATGTTCCTTACGAGTCATAAATTTGCATAATGTGTGTGGTGTTTCCATTTGAGTGGACTTTGTCCAGAACATGCACACTGTTCTGCAGTGCCCACTGATCAGCCTGGTCATAGCTCTTCACTGCCACACATTTGCTCAATTGGTCCGAGAATCCGATGAAAACCTGTTGGAAAAACTGTGATCAGTGCTCCAACTCTGATCAATTCATTGACTTGTCTGATCAATTTGATCAGTTCCTTGTTCGAAATTCGATTTTGAGCTATTGGATCAGATAAATGTCTAAACTTAAAGTCATATTTGGTGGCAAATCAATTGATCATGGATGGTCAGGTGACTGTTTTGATGGTCTAAGAAGAACGATTTAAACGATCATAAAGATCATTACTCCATTACTCAATAGTACTAAAGTTCCAATCATCTGATCAACTGAAAAGGTTCCAACAGATCAAATAATCTGTTCGAAATTATCTGATCAGACTGATCAAACGATCATTTCTTAGTGGTTCAGACAGAGTGAATAAAAAGGAAGTGATCTCAAATATGACCCAACTAATCAATATTGATCAGTTCAAATTATTGATCAGAGGAAGCAATTCAAATCAACAATTCAGATCATTGCTGATCAACTGATCAATTCAAGTCTTTTTATGCCGCTCACCGATCCAAATCCACCATGTCCACTTCGCGAGGGCGCAATTCGAAGGTTCTTCTGCGAGCCGTCACGCGACTTGTAGAGAGCGTGCTTCATGTCCTCAACGCGAATTTTGCCACAAAATTTGTCCGTTGACCACGAGTTCGCGTTTAGGGCAAACAACAGGAGAATGGACAAAATCATTGTGGCGACCATTGTTTGGCTATATTTTTCAAAACTAGATTGGGAAATGAATCGAATGGAAAGCTTAATTTTTGTAAGGCTTCGAACTGCTTCACCTTTTTCCTCAAGAGCTCGGAACTGAACAATGGGAGCCGAGAAGTCGACTTAAATAGGCAAATAATACGCATATTGTTTCACTCAAATTGGTGTTCGCGCTCTTTATGACCATTTTATGTCCACAAAATTCAGCGAATTTGCTCTCTCTTTCTCCATCGTTTAATCAATCAATAGGTCCATGCCTTCAAAAATCAGGATTTCGCTGTCTTCTTTGTGTTCTTGTTGCACACCTTTTTTGATCAGAATAAACTCTCTGTCCTGTCTCCGCATCCTTTAAATATAATCATTTCTAATTTCGGCTAGAACGGCAATAAATAAAATTATAATGTCACTTAGCTTTTGCACGGCCGGACATTCAAAATTTTTTGATTGAATCAGGCCAAATGGGCCAAGTTGGGACCAGTTTTTGGGCCCCAACTTTGGAGTAGTTTGGTCAAACGAGTCTAACTCTTTCAGTGGCCCAAATAGCCTCTGGTATTGGCTATCAAATGACCACATTAGGTTCACTAATTGGAGATTGTTGAGACCTTTGGACTTCTTCTCACCTGAACTTAGGGCCACCCACTCTGCACTTTTTGCCCGAACTCCGAATGACGTTCCCACTCCCAATATGTCACTGTCGTCGCTGGAAACTAATCTCGCATGTTGCCGAGCCCCGACTCCGGTCGGCAGACTTTTGACGAGTGGGGAAGGCGGGTGATTAGCCACATTCATTTGTGCGCCTTTGTTCTCCCGGGGGTCAATTATTGGATGGCCAGCCCACCGCAGACAACATTTCCCAGCCAAAAGCAAAAAGGCGCCGCCATCACAAGAATGGGTCGATTGATGAGCGCTAATCTGGGCTGCCCTACCCACACACCCGGTGCCGCTCGTGGTGTGCCTTCTTTTTGTTGCGCATCCCTATTTGAACCCAGCCAACCACACATTCTGCGTAGTGACTAATGAGCGCCTTCTCTCAGGAAGCGAACCATATGTGCTTAAATCAAACGAAGACAAAAATCCAAAACCGAAAGGGATTACTGTTCATTTTCGTAATGCAAATTCCCTTGCCAAAAACATTTTCTGCTGAGACAAATTTGGATGAGACAGGATGTTTGTAGGTTTGTACATAGTGAATGATTTAGATGGGCGCAAGTGATGTTAATTGCCCCAGCCTTGTCCACAAATCAAAGTGACGGAAACGGCGAGAGAGGGAGGAATGGCTGTGCGCATTGGGTGCGTCCACTCGCGTTTCGTTGGTGCTTGATGGCAGCCCTTCTCATCGCTTATCAGATCATTCGCTCTCATCGCTTATCAGATCATTCGCATTTGGACAACTGGAGAAAGACATCCAGCGAGCTCTAGGGTACGGTGGGGGGCAAGGCACTGGGACAAAGGTGTACATGCATACCAACCAACTGGTTATCATCTCAGCTGATTAAATCGAAGATTATAAGCAAAAAGAACTGTGAAAATCCCGAAAACCTTAAAAACAAGCCATGCTACCAATGCCCTACCAATGCATTCCCATTCTCCATTCTGTCGTCGCAACTCGGCAACACTTTGCACCCCTCGGCCCAAAGTTACTTAGTTTTCGCCAGTTCATTACTCTTTCGTTCGCCAGTTCATTCCTCTCTGTCCCTCTGCTGGCGCTCGTTCAGCGGCAATTAGCCCCATGGCTCGTTGACCTTGGCCCCTGCGCCTTTCCGCTCTGAGCACGATAAAATCTCCCCCGTTCCTGTGCCCTCCCCTCCCCTCCCCTCCCTCCAATCCAACCCAAATCCGGTAAACCAACCTCATCTCCCACTTCCGCGCCCCCCCTCAAAAATGGCATCTTTGCCACTGTCTAATCCCCCAACCATAACAACCGATTAGGACAATTGAGTCGGCCCACTCTGCTGCTGCTAGACTCCCAGCTGCGGGAGACAGGCACGCACATCAATCAGTTGTGCCGGATTCGCAAACTGGAACGTTTTGCTGGGAAATCCCAAAAGACTTCGCCAGAGATCGACAACATGTTTGCCAAGATCTTGACCTCATCTTCGCGTTCGATCAATTTGACTTCTGCTGAAGCAACCAAACAACCGCCTTTTGCATTCCATTTATCTGGATCAAATATATCGTCTAAACCCTTCCTCCGCATCTTTTCCTTTTAACAAAGTGCAGTCGAACAGAACATATTCTTGATTGTCCTTTGGCTACGAACTGGTTTTAAGTTACGTGAATTTGCTTCATTCTCCATTGTTTATTCACTCCCTTCTTTCTGCGCATCTTCGCACAAATTCTGACGGAGAATGTGCCGACATTTTTGTGTTGGATGTGTGGCTTTGGCGCTAATTGGGAAGGCTCGGTGGACGGAATGTTTTCTGCCCCCACATTCGGTGACTCTCTCTCTCTCTCTCACACATTTTCTCGTCGTCCATTCGGTAATTGCAAGCGAAAAATGTGAGCGAAGGAAAACTTATGCCAACCAAATGGTGCTTGTGGTGTTTTCGGAGGATTTTATGATTTTATTGTGGTCTTGTTGGGTGGGTGGTCACATTTTTCCGAACAACCTTTGCATCGGGGAGGGAACAAAGAGAACATTATTCGACTCGGGCGGAAACCAAATGGGATAGGAAACGGAAACGTCTCAACGGTCTGCTGGTGCTGTTTTATGCGTAGTTTTTAAATCGATGGACTTGAAACAACCAAAAAAAATAATAGTAGGTACAATAGTCTTGCCTTTTTTTGTTTTTGTTGCGATTTTAAGTGGGAAAGGGAAAACACTCGACTCGACCGAATATTCCACCATCCGCCGCCCCTGGTCCCCTTCCGCCGGGCTGCAGGTGTCCGTCCGTTCCCTTTGCGCTGAGATGTGTGTGCCCACTCACCAATCCATCCATGCGGCAATTCTTGTCTCTCATTTGGCGAAGGGAATGCAAAATTATCGGATCCCTCTCGATCAAATTGGCTGCCAAGGTAAACCAACCTCATCTCCCACTTCCGCGTCCCCCCCCCCTCAAAAATTGCCACTGTCTAATCCCCCAACCATTCTCCACACACTCTGGCTCTGCCGCGAGGGGAGGAGGGCGCGACAATGGATGGGGGCGGGAGAAAAGAAAATGGGTGGCAGCCGGGGAGGGGTGGGTCCGCCGCAGCGCCTTCCGCCCGCCCTCTGCCAATTTTCCACCCATTCCACCCAAGTGCACGTCTCCCTGCGTCCCTGGGTGTGCACTCGCCCTCCGTCCGTCCGTCTTCCCTCCCGTGCGGCTTAACCCGCGCCGAAACGACAGAATTTCGCCGGGCTCAAATCGTAGGCGAGCCCAAAAGTGATTAGCCATGCTCGGCTGCCGCAAAGGGGCCACCGCAGCAGCGGCGGCAGTTTGGCGGTGTGGCCGCCTCCGGCGCACTGCTTCCCCGTTATTTTGCCCCCTTCCGGCTGACGCGCGGCGCAGCAGCAGATTTTATGCCCGTCTGATTCCATTTTATGCGCCCGCTGATTCGGCCCCCATCCGCTTAATTCTCCGCCGCTATGAGCCGGAAGGGGAGGGAATGATTAATAAGCCGAGCAACTAGAATGCGGCAAGGAATTACTTTGACGGCACGGGACTCCCCATCCGGCAAATGAGAATGGATGAAGTGCAAGTCCGCAGGAAATGAGAAGAAAATTGCGGACCCGAAAAGATAAAATGTTGGATAAAGTGGCGGATTAGATAGAATTGAGCCGAGACTATTATATTTTGGCATTCCGTCCAAGGAATCCTCTGATTTCCCCTTTCAGAGTTGGCCGGCACTTACTCTGCGCTCGCGCTCTCCACCTCCTCCTCCTCCTCGTCTTCATCTTCCGCGTCCATCGCCAACCCCCTCCTCCAGCAGTTCTCCTCAGCGGCCACCGCAGCAGCCGCATCCTCTTCCTCGTTCTCCTCCGCCTACCCCGTCCAACAGCCGCACTTCGGGGGCCAGGCGCAGAGTCTGCTCAGTCTGAACATTGACCATCCAGCCGGCACCGGCTCCGCGCTTCTTCGACGCCGCCTGCGCGAAGAGCTCGCAGCCCCAGCACCACCACATCCTGGACATCGGCATCAGCCAGCAGCACCAGCAGATGCTGCACAGTCAGGACCAGCTCAACCCGGCGGTGGCCAACGAGGGGACCAAGCAGCACCGCGAGCAGCAGCAGCACATTGCGGCGGCTCAGTCGCCCGGCTCGAGAGGTGGACGGGGGACCGGGGGAGGTGGGGCAACGGGGACTATCGAATGGTATATTAAGCTTCTGACAAGCTTAAGTTTTGGCCAATTTATGACCAAAAGTCTGAAAAAAGCGCCATTTTTTAAGTTTTTGATCATTTGGCCAAAAATGGATCAGTCGAAAAGGCTTTTTGGGTTATTTGTTGCTAATTAAAAGACACATCCGATGAAATAAATAGCAAGTCGCTAGCTCCATTCCTTCCGGAGTTATGACTCTTGTCGCCGGGATGGGCGTGTGCGACGGGGACTGGCGGCTGGCCCTCGGGGAATTGATGACCAGCGAGAGGGGAGGGAATTAATTTATGCGGCTGCCCCAGGCAGATTAGAGGCCGTCAGCGGCAGAGGTCCGAACCCAAAGGTGACATTCCGGCCAGATGGGGGACGAACGAGAAAAATGGCAGGGACAAAATATTATTTACATTATTCTTTTCCCGTTTTCGTTTCCTCCACAGCTTGTGACACATTTGTCGCAGCCGCGATTTCCCCATTATGGGCGATTTGAAGGCATTGGCTGGGTGGCGAAAAGGCCGTCAAAGCGAAGGCAGAGAGAGTCCCTTTTTGGGGAGGTGAGAGAGGACAAGTGGGGAATGCAACGATGCGCTATGATGGCGCTGGAATGGGATGGTTGCACACAGCGGCCCCCTTTTGGGAATGCGCAAAAACACCTCTTCCTTTGGGCGTACAGTAAACGATGCGAATGGCACCGCACAATCCCTAGAAGAATGCGTTTGAGCGTTGAATTGACATGGGGGGACTGCATATGTACATGTCTTTGGTTGCATTCTCCCCCAGTTCCTTTAGTCATTCTATTGTACTTTACAAGCCCAAGGCTACCATAAAATTGCCCCGCGATAAAGTGCCCCGCCAGTCCAGATTTTAGGCTTAGACAGATCTGAATCGGACTTTTTGACGAAAAAGGGTAGAATATTAATCCCCTGACTCCTATACAAAAGATCAGATATCCAACGAAACGGATATCGGTCGGGAAGAACAATAGTTGATTTGGGTGAGGCGGGGCAGTTTAGCGAAAATATCCAGGCGGGGCACTTTATTGCGGGGCAGTTTATCGGTTGCCGTCCCTTCGTCCCCGCACCCCTTCCGTTTCCGCACAATCGATTCAGTGGATTCAGGCCACACCGGCGTCAATCAGCTCGGCGGAGTGTTCGTCAATGGCAGGTAAAAGAGAAAAGAGCACTGGGGTCGGGAGGCGTCTTCACCACCAGAACTTGCGCCCTGTTTCAGACTGTTGCCCGACAACATTGGACAGCGCATCGTGGACCTGGCCAAGGTTAGCGTTTGTTTCAGGCAACATTCACCCCACCCATTTCTAGGAGGGGATGCGCCCGTGCGACATCGCCCGATCGCTGCAAGTGTCCAACGGGTGCGTGTCCAAAATCCTGACGCGCTACTACGAGTCGGGCACAATCAAGCCGCGCGCCATTGGGGGCTCAAAGCAGCGCGTGGCCACCAAGGAAGTGTGCGACCGAAGCTCGGGACTGAACAATGGGAGCCGAGAAGACGACTTAAATGGGCAAATTGCTTCACTCTCATTATGACCATCTTATGTCCACAAAATTCAGCAAATTTGCTCCCGAACCTGATCTTGAAGGCTGGACGTGGATTTAAGAAGGGCGTCCGATGGGTGACCGAAGGCATGTCTGGACGCCGATAAATGTTTGGAATGTTTTGAATTGAGCTATGATGATCATATGATGATGAAGAATGCGTCCCATTTTCGATTTTGAAACGGAGCAAATGGGTCTCCCCCCATTTTTCAAACCACTCCAAAGTTAGGGCCCAAAAACTGGTCCCAACTTGGCACATTTGGCCTGAGTAAGTGACTTACACGCTTCAACAGAGTTTTCCATTTGAACGGCGATCAACAGCAGCGCAATGAACAGCAACACGTACATTGATGGTGCGGCGGAGCAGAACTTGCCTTTTCCGTTGTGCATTTTTGGCGAAATTTTTTAAAATCAAATCTGGTTGTTTTTCCAAATAATGTTTTGCTTGTTTTTATGCCCATAATTTAGTTATTATTATTATTATGTATTTAATATTTATCGCATTTCTGTTGATCATCGATCACCAGATCCGATTTTCATATGAAAACAAAAATGTTTTTGTTTGTTTTTTCTGTCGGAAATGCGCGGAATAATGGAGCGAGCACTCGCGTATTTTCATATTTTGTGAATGTCCAAAAAATTAAAAAACATCGAAAAAGGGGCTGAAAATCCAAGTGAAAATGCCCAATAGGCTCTATCCGCCTCATGGCTTTGAAATGGACTCGTACCGTTTTTTACTTTTAGATTTTAGGGTCCGAACGGAATTGGGGACAATTTGTCTCACAAAAGCCCAGTGCAATGCTCATTTGAATGGTTGAACGTGTTGAAGTTGAGGTCCAATAAAATTTTCTTTATGGCAAAATATTTTTTCTGCCAACAAAAACAATTTTTTTTGCCAACAAAAAACAATTTTTTGCTAAATCTTCCATTTAGAATGTTTGTATCAACAAGTATTATTGCTCATTCGACGCGTCTCGACGAGCTGATTCGAATGGTACCAGAATTAGGCCGATC
>VAHH01000737.1:0-21397 GCA_013357305.1 Radopholus similis | reverse complement strand
TTTGGTTCCCGATTAATCTCATTTTGGTTCCGAGAAAATTTGGTTCCAGATTAATCTCATTTTGGTTCCGAGTTAATCTCCTCGCGAAAAAAAATACCTTAAATATTAGTATTTTTGGTGGGGGGAATATCATCCCCTTTTTACTTTTTAGGCGTTGATAAAATGAGAATGCATCTGAATATTTTTAAGATTCGACTCTAGAATACATATGTATATTGTTGTTATTTTTAGCACTAAGGGAATTATATGTTGGCCATAAATTCGAGAGATTTTTTCCCTGCAAAATTATTTATTAGATGTGGCATAGAATTCAACAAAAATTATTCGACTGTTAGAGACGTCCCTATCAATGTCCCCGAACCTGTATTGAGTGCGAAGAATTCTGCCCAATTCAAGAAAGGTTCTGGGGGAAGAGCAAGTTTCTCAGGAAACGTTGTAACAGGTTATCTTCAGCTTCAGTCTATAATACAATTAGTGACTTTAATTATTTAAATTTCAACGTAATTGCTAAAAATATTACAGTTTTTGGCCAAAGTGGCTTTGCTGGTCTACGCGTTGTCAACAGATTGGCCAAACATGGAAACCAATTGATTCTACCGTATCGATGCGATTCGTATTTTGTCCGTGAACGCAAAGTTGTCGGAGAGCTTGGCCAAATTCTGTTCTTTCCTTTCCAACTGAAGGATGAAGAGTCAATTCGCAAGGCTGTCAAACACAGTAATGTGGTCAGTTTTTGTCTAATTGTGCTATTTAACCATATGCAATACTCCAGGTTATTAACCTCATTGGAGCCAACTACAATACGAAGTAGATTTTTCCACCCCGGACCCCAGTTTCACAATATTTCAATTTCCCTAGCAACTATTCCATGTATGATACCAACGTAGAAGGTGCTCGACGGATCGCAAGAATTTCCCGAGAAATGGGCGTAGAACGTCTGATACATGTCAGCGCCATGGGAGCTGATCCAGAACACAAATCGCGATACGTCAAGAATGTATCAATTTTTCGACTAGGCTGATCAATCATGATGATAAAATTAAAGGGAAGTTTTTTGAAAAGCAAAGGTTTGGGAGAACTAGCCGTACGCGATGAGTTTCCTAGCGCGACCATTGTACGCCCTTCAGTCATGTATGGCGAAGGTGACCAGTTTCTGTGCAAAATGATAAGTTATTGGCGAAGAAATGCCTATCTCAATGTGGTATATGTCTACAACGGCGGAAAAGGCATTTACAAGATGCCATTATTTGTGGGTGTCAGTTTTATATTATATTATTGTCAAAATTTTACAGGTCAATGACTTCTCTCATGGAATTGCCAGAGCAGCGATGGATCCAATTGCAGCGGGGAAAACCTATGAGTTCGTTGGCCCTCACTGTTACGAGATGACCGAATTGGTATCAAAAATCAGTTTAAATTTGAATCGATGTTCAATTTAAGGTCGATTACATCTATAAGCGGGCAGGCTTAATGGAAGAACTTGGCTACAACTACCGACGAACCAGCTGGCCCGATCCCTACTTCTTGGTCTGCAAATGGCTGTGCCAAATCTACATCAAGATCTACCGCAACAACAACTGCTTCATCAATCCGGAATGGCTCGATTTCGTGGTCAGCTCTGTTTGGAAGAGATCTGCGCGAATCCATAATGATTAAGGAGGCGACTAGTGATGTGCTAACTGGAGGATCTACACTGACCCTCAAAGATTTGGGCGTCAATCCCGCAGAATTCGAAAATAAGGGAGGCCAGTTTTGTGTGAATTACTCATTTGTGGGGTAGGTTTTGTTTTAATTTCCTAAATTCATGCGGAAAATTCAGAGAGCTGGAACTATCGTATAGTGAACAACCCGATCCGCCACTTCCTCTACGCTCTCCGCCCCTCACGAGAGAAAAACAGCGGCGTTTTAGCGCAGCCGATGTGCAAACGGTGAAGAGGGCATATGGACTGGAGAAAGTTCCCTCCCCCGCTGTATGATAAAGGAATTGTGTGCTCCTCTGTTTCTCATTAAAAATAGGGATAAACAGATAATGCTAGCGAATACGTGTACAAACAATTTTGACGAACAAAAGAATAAATTGTCCTTTTGGGTTCCGGACCCGAATTCACATTGGTTCTATTTATTGTAGTACATATTTATTGCCTTAAATACAAACGAAATATGATCGGTGAGGAGGGAGGGGGACTATTTGCGAAAATATGTAATGAAGAGGAAATACCTAGGTAACCATGAGAAGATGTTGCACTCCAGCCACAGTCAAATCTCACCATCACAAGCGCTGACAACCACCACCACCAACACATGACAACACACGAGTACTTTTGATGCTACGAGAATTTGAGTCCTGCCAATCCAAGCATTAGCAAAATTATATTTATATCTGTATCACTTTACACCAATCCCGGTCTGTTGTGAGTGAAAGGAACCAACCGTCGATACAAATCAGAAATCACTGATTTACGCTACACACCACAAAGAGAGAATTATCGTCACATTTGGTGTGGGTAAAGGTAAAAATATCGAGATTACTGGGATTTGTCCTCTATTATTAAAAGAAACAATAATGGTAGTCAGAACTCAGAAAAAGACATATTTGTGTAAACATTTGAATTGAAGGATCAATAAATATTTGGAGCAAAGCGAAAAACGACAATGGGTTTGGGCTGAGAATGTGTGTCTTCCTCTCAGAATGGGCGGCTGGGAATCTGTGGTCTGTCCGGAATGCGTGGTCTATTCACATCGTTGCTGTGTCTTAAATGCAAAAGCTAGAAGAATACACTTCCAGTTTCTGAATTTAGGTAAATGGCAAATCGACGACAAATCATCACAGTACGAACAGGCAAAAATTCAAAGTACCTCAGAGATGGGCCCTGGGGTCATTTGGCCTCCTGACAAAAACTCAGATCCATTGCAATTTCCGTTGTGTTTTCAACACATTCGACGTCCAAAAGGGAGATAACAACTAGAAACTCACATTGGAGGCATCGGTGCCTGCCCCGGTGGGCCCGGCAGCGGGCGGTTCTGGATGGGCACCGGTGGGCCGCCGCCCATCGGGGGACGGGCCCCCATTGGCGGCATAGGGGCTGGCCGGTTGGTCGGAATTTGGCCTCCCATCTGCCCTGGTGGAGCGGGTGCCGGACGCGGGACGGGCGAAGAATTGTTCCTGTTCCGCAAAATGCACAATTTGACTGGGGTCAGTGCCAACCGCCAATCATTCGATGCTGGCGGAGGCATTTCTGTAGCTATAGTGCTCATGTTGACGTCGTTTATTATGCGGAGAGCTTCTTTGCAAGAGTGGTACATGCGCAAGATTTCCTCCCGCTTCTGCGCCTCCAGAGGCGACTCCTCCATCAGTTGGTCCTACGAAATCAGACTTTCTCTCGATATAAGTCTCTATTTTCTATCTATTTACCGTGTCCCCGCCATGCTGGTATAGGCCAGCGAGCAATTCATCGCGGAGGAAGTCGGCCAACTATAGACAAAAATTTCGTAGTTGAGAGCATTGTCCAGCAACTTCACTTAACCTTATTAACGATGAGATGCATTATTGCCTTGGGCACCAAGTCACGGATGGTCTTGGTGACGATTCGCATGTACGAGTCGACAAGGTTGCGAATGGTCTCCACTTGGCGCTCGAGCTGCGGGTCCAAACTGTTCGTATCGTCCGCCTGGCCGTTCTGCAAGCAAATCAAATGTCTAATTGTACTCTCTCTCAAGAGTCAATCAAAATGGGGAAACACAAAATTTGTAAACAACACAAGAGACACAACAAAAAAGACAGACAAGTGGACCTCTTCCCGAATGAATGCACAAAGAACCGACCTCTTGCTTCAACAAATATTAAGGTTAATTTCTTTTTTTCTGGTACATTTGAGCAACGATTGGTTCTCCTCACCTCGTCCATCACTGGCTGGTCCTTCTCTGGGTAGACGCCTGCGCGCAGAAAACTTGCCTTCCATGCGTCCACGTCGTCCAGGTTCTTAGCACTGAGTTCGAGTTCCTTGTAATCCTTGTAGATGTTCCTGGAATTTAAAAAAAATATTGGTCAAATTTTTCGGAAAAATAAAATGAACATAAAAGAACAAAACAATAATTTACAATGAGCCACATATTTTTATGACGATACAATATTTTCTTACGACTTGACGAAAAATCGATCTACCTTCTGTAAAAGGTGTAAAGTTTAAAAGGGGTCCAAAAATCCTGAGAGGTTAAAGTTGTGAGACCGAGGCATAGATTCAAGACAATTCGGCTCAATTGAGGTACTCACTTTCCGTCGGGGTAAAAGAGTGCGAATTTGTGCTGTCTTGACATGAAGCCGGCTTCGAGGTCTTTCAACTTGATTCCATCCAGCGGCAGCATGTACTTCTTCTCTTTTTCCTGAAGGTCCGGGATCTCCTCGCTTTCCACTCCGCCGCAATTTGCATACCTCTTCGTCCTTGTACCAAGACAGACTGTCCGATGTCAACACGAACCAACATTCGCGCGAGCCCCGGACGAAGCTGATGTTGTGGACGGAGAGCCAACCTTTCCGGATAACTTGATTGCCAAGGTTTTTCTTCGTGTTTGTCGACGAGGCCTTCGCCTCCGCACTATAAATGAAACCTCATTTGCAATAAAAAACTGCTCACTTCGAAAAACCGATGAAGTCCTCGTGGTTGGTGTTCCTGAAAATCCGTCGTTGTTGCTTTAGGTGTAAAATTGTGTTTGGTATTACATATAAGCGAGTTCGTATTCCACCAGCATCAAGATGTGCTGTTTGGTGTGGGCCTCTTGCTGTCGCATAAAGTTGGTCACAATTTGCTCAACGCAGTCCCGCAACCGTGGATAGCGATTCACAATCTCCGCACAACCCCTGACTACGTTCGCCAGCTCGTTGACGACCAAATCCACGCATTTGAGTGAAGGCTCCTTCAGGCGGTCGATCTGCTTCTTCACTATGGCTTCAAACGCCATGTCCGGTGTGAACAGCCCCACGCTGAAAATGATTACAAAATGGAAACAGTAGATATTGAGTCCAACCGTATGCCGTGAATGTTGCGAATTGCAAATTGGATTTCCCGGCGCATCTCCTTTTCGTCGATTGTCATTTTCACGATCTCAAATGGAAAGCGTTCGTGAAAGAGTCGGTTGATGCGCGCTCCGCCCGACAGCTCATTGGTGGAAACCAGCCTGGCTGATGAGCCTTCAATGGAACGCTCCATATCCGCTGTGAATTGCTGCACCATTCTGTGGATCACAAAATCAGTCTTCACTCAACATATTCTAATGTGCTAACTGCATAAGTGCTTTTGTTTTTCGGGACGGGTCGTTAAACTGGAAGTTCTTGTACTCGGCCACTTCTTTTTCCATGGAATAAAGTTTCTTCTGGAGACTATCTCGCAGAGTAGGCAGTGTGTCCTTGATGTGGTTGGTGAGTTGCTGATTCAGCGTTTTCTGCAAATAAGGTGTGCCGAGTCGGTCTGCGATGTGTCGGTATGCCGGGTGCGACAAGAAGAATTTGCGCTCCGCGTCCAAAGCGGCCTTGATGTCCTTTCGGCCAACAATATCCTTTTGACTGCGATTGATTACGCCCACATATCCTGGGATCGTTTCGCATATATATGGACCGAAGATTTACGCGTTTACCGCGTCTTAGCTGGAAGAGTTTGTTCTCAAGAATGTCACGAGCGTCTGTCCCTTCGTCCATCAAGTCCAACTTGGTCAGCACACCAATTGTGCGCAATCCTTGAGGGTCCACTTCTTTTGCCAACTTTAATGCGTCCGAGGTTGCCAAATCACTGTTAGCTGGTGTCACGGCCAAAATTAAGCATGTTTCACGTGCAATATAGGTCAGGATCATATCCCGGATTTGATGTTCTATGTCAGCTGGTTGATCGCCGACGGGAACTTTCGTCAGTCCGGGCAAATCAATGAGGGTCAAGTTCAAGACTGAACTTAGAATAAATTTAACATCGCTAAAAATTTTGTAACCATTGGGACTGAAGACGCGGAGATTGATTGGTATGGGGGAAATCCCCTTGTTTGCGCCGGTCACTCTGTCGGTCTCTTCCTCAATTTCTTTCCGAACCAGGTCAAAGTCAACGAACTTGTGCCCTTTCTTGTGCAGGAATTCAGCATATTCTAAAAATTGATTGCACAATTTTAATTTTGGATCTTTATTGATCGATGACTCACCCGCTCGATCGTTAATGAGTTGCAAAATCAGCGGTCTTCTCGTGACTATGCCGTTGCCTCGTGGCAAAAAGTCCCTGGTAGATAAAGTTGATTAACCAAAATTAAGAAGTGACTTACTTTCCAACAAAATTCTCCAATACAGAAGATTTTCCCGCGCTTTGGCCACCGACAACGGCAATTTGAGGTAAATCGAAGTTTAGTGTGGTTCCGAGTTGGGAGAAAGCATCCTTTAATCATGCTTGTGTTTAAATTAATGGGGAATCAACCTGGATCCTATTGATCAGCGGAATAAGTGATTGCATGCCTTGATTTGTCCAAGCCATTTTCCCGATTAAATGAGGAGAGATCTGTTATATTTATTATAACTTATAAGTTAGTTACTTCCTGAATTAAAATTTGTCACCACGTAAAATTTGATAGAAATCGAAAATATGTAAGTAGTAGGTAACTAGCGGAGATTGAAATTGAATTATTATTGAATTTCTCCACCCTTTGTGTGTATGAGATGTGCTTCGCCTTTGCTACTTTGCTACGCTACCAGACCTCCAACCCTTGGCGGTTGAGCGTACTTTTCGCTGTGGGCATGTTATGGGCGCTCACGCGCCAGCCCATTCTTTCTTTCACAAATCCTATCGAGTTGCAAAAAAAGAAAGAAATGGCTGCCAAAGGGCTACTGCGCCCGCCCAAGTACATTCAAGGGAAATGGGCCTAACCCCAGCGGCAGAAGGCATCTCCCACTCTGAAAAAGCAGCATCAGCAGAAAGAAGTTCGATTCTTTCTTCCACCCTTGCTTGGATGTTGGTGGCCCCGCCAAGCCTCCGTCGCTCGCCCGTCTAGAAGCAGACGTTCACTTCACGTTCATTCGCACTCACATTCGCAAATACAAATAGAAAAGCAATGCCATGCCATGCCCTGCCGTTTTGCGTGAATAGCCAAATATGTACCTACTTGGGAGGAGAGACAAGGGGAAGCATGGAGCAATGCAAGAGGTATATAAATAAAACGGGCTAGTGAGGACAAAAACAAAATCAATATGTCCACGCAGAAGTGAAACGTGAAAATAATGAACATTTGGTGTTTTATAGACGAAAATAAAGTTGCATGAAATGGACTATCGCACAACCTTGTGAATTCTAAGTTGGGTCGATCGTGTAATGCATGCCGGCTTGTGTGAAATGTGAAAATGATGTTGATTCCTGAGGGATTGGATTGGACGCTGGTCAAGTGGGGGAATTACTGATACTAAGTAATTGAAAGCTGATAAGACCTGAAGGGATAACAAATGAGTGTGCGGAAAAGATAAGGCGGGATCAAGGGGGATAGGGTAAGGGTACTGCGGTGAAGTAGTAAGAAGTAGTTAGGGGTTCTTAGGGAGTTTGGGACCCCCCTCAGAATTGGCTGATTTTCACATATATGGGGTATTTTGAGGGGCTAATCATAATCACGATTCCGGTGTCGGTTTGTCGATCCGACCAATCTGGACAAAGTTATGACATGTCAAAGTTGGCAAAAAGCACAGGGGGGACCCTTTTGGGTTTTCAGCTAAAAAATTTAAAATCGACAAATTATAGCTCATTCGACGCGTCTTGGCGAGCTGAGTCGAATGGTACCAGAATTAGGCCGATCCGACCAATATGGACAAAGTTATAGGTTCCTCCCTCACCGATCTCCGACCAATGGGGGGTCCCAAACTCCCTAAGTACCTAGTTAGGTATTAAGCATGAACGTCATATATGAACGGTATCAATAATTAATGTTTATTTTATTCAGTTTTAAGATTGAATCACATTAAGCAGGCATCATTTAATGCGATTTGCCTCTTCGCTTATATACTTGGTCCTTTTGTTCAGCAGTGAAATTGAGCATTGTCATGATCGCCTAAAATTTAAAAAAATTTGTATGTTGATTTGGTCTTGCACCTGCAAATGTTCCCGCGCATTCCCCTTGTTGAGCAAATAGTAGAAGAATGCATCATGAAGGAAGCGTAGAACCACTTGCAATTCCGCTGCTTTGTCCAACTCCTCCTCAGTCTTAATTGGCATGTCATTTCTCACCAATCCCCCCCCCCCCCATATTTCCCACTTCTTGTTTCTCCATGTTGGCCGCCTGTTGTCCCTTTCGGAACATGACCAGATACATTTGTTGTCGGTCCCTCTCCATATCCACGCATTTTTCCTCGTACATTGCGTTCTCACGGCGAAGCAAAGCACATTCAGCACCTACAGATTTCAGTTCTGCGCGTAGTTCCTCCTCGACTCTCTTCTGCCGGTTCAACTACAAATAACACTATTTTCATTTTCTCTCCATCGATACTATTAAAAAATAAAACCTCTTCTTGGCCTCGTTTTTCCACGTGGACGATTTGTTCTTTCATCGCCATCAGTTGCCGTTTCATGGCTTCGTGCACAATCTCAGCGTTCTCACTGCACCGCTTTTTGGTCAGCTGTCGTTGTTGTTGTTGGTCCACTTCATCCAAGTCCGGAACACTCTGCCACTGGTCGCCACCCAGCCAACGGTTGTATGAATCGAGGGTTTCTCCATCCAGCCCAACAGAGCCCCTTTTGCCTCTAGCGCTCTTAGCCCGTCGTTCTTCGCCCAAACATCTGGCCATCACCAGCTCACCGCGCAAAATTGCTAGCTGATTGCGTTGCGCCAAGCGCTCCTCGTCCGCCTTGGTTAGGCGCTTGCGCAGTTGATTCACCTGTAATCCATGTTGAGGCACACTATGTAATTTGTGCTGTCACCTCGCGGAATGTGGTGCCCGCTATTTCCTTCCAGCGTCTCAGTTGACGCTCCGACAGCGGCGGTCCGTTGTGGCCGAGGTGTTCTGCACTGGAACTGCGCTTTCCGCCGTAGATTGCCCTCTGCCACGCTTCTTGTCTCGGTTCCGTTCTGTACACCCACAGTTCCGCTAGTGCATCCTTCAACTGTTCGTCGAGACAGTCGCGCTCTTGCCGGAAGCGGTCCGCTCGCCGTTGCCACTCCAACCGCATCAGTTCCGCGTCGGCAGTTGCACGCAGCCATTGCTCCAGTTCAGCAAAGAACTCTTCTAAGCGCCCCATCCCTGCGTCTGCGCCTCGCACCCTCTCCTCCATCAGTTCGGCCATTTTCTCACGTAGATGGCGCACGTCCTCCGAGAGCAGTACCAGTTGCGTCTGTTTTTGGGTTTCCTCCTTTATACGGATTTCCAAAATCGTTGTCTGCTCTTCTGTAACTTCACTCCGGGGAGCAGAGCGACATCGCCCCGCTATTTCGCCCACTGTGCGAACAAGCGTAGAAGTGCCCAACGGTAGCGACATTTCTCGTTGTTGCTGGAGTCCGCCCTGCAATCAACCATTGGCAATCCCCACATCTTTCCTCCCCACTCACGTGATTTTCCACTGTGCTCCCGTTGCTGGTGCAGGTCTGCGCCTGTTCCGAGTGCTCTCGCAATCGGACGTCCAACTTCATGTCTGAGCGATGCTCCAGCACGGCGGGCAGTGAGACACTGGACAGCGTGGCGTCGTTGTCCACGGTGGTCGAATTGGCGAAGCGAGAGCCCAGCTGGACACGTTCACCTTCTCCGTCACGGTGGAACGAGACCGCGAAGGCAGAGGAGAGTGGCTTCCTGGCGTCCTTTGTCTGTTTGCGCTGCTTTTTCTCTGCCGCCAGCGTGAGTCTGGCCAACTCTTTGCTCATCCACTCCCGCTCCTGGGCCAACGCCCTCGCCTCTTCCGCCATTTGGTGCATTTCCTCATCGCGCAACTCCGCCCCGATCGCTTTGTCGTGCTGGCTGGGTCTGCACGCAACATATTTGTTCGCTATGCGAGGCCGCACATCGCATTGGGCGTCTCGCCGCGGGCAATTCAGCTTGGCATTCAGCGCAGCGACGTGTTCAATGGCCGATTGGAGGCGCCGGTCCAAGTCCGCCCGGTGCACTTCCCAACGCAGTTGGGCGTCCGAGGCAAGGCGCCGTTCGTGCTGAAGGCGTGTCGCTAAGTCCCGTCTCTCGCGGTCCACCCCGTCGAGTCGCTCGGCCCAGTACTCTTCGCGCAAATGGCCCTTGTGCAGGGCCTCGTCCAGAGCCTGCTCCATTTTCGCGTCCAGCCTCAGTTCAGCGTCCCTCAGACGCAACTTGCAGCGACTGCTCTCCACCAGCGCCCTCTCCATCTCCGACTCCAGAATGGGCACTCGCTCCGCCGTTCTGCCCAGCTCTTCCACTCTCCGTGTGAACGCATCTCGTTCCCGTTGGCGTGCCTCGTCCTCCGCTCTTCTCCTCCTCGCCGCTTCCTCCAACTGCACGGTCAGCGTGGTCACCAGCTCCGTCTTCAGGGCCAATGCAAACTCGATCTCCTTCAACTGGTCACCCAATGCCGCACGGTCTTCCGAAAAGGCACTCTGCAATGGAAGGTGGCCCTTGTTTCGATTTTCGAGTGGTAGAATATGAGCTATACCTTCATGGCGTTGATTTGGATGTGCAGTTCCCCCAATTCGCGTTCACTGCAGCTGATGGCCTCAAACCACGGATCAGTTAGTTAACAAACGTTTATGATTTTCACATCGGCCGTCAGCAGTGTTTGGCAGGCCTTGGAAGTGCGGAAGGTGAATAATCCCTCCGAGAGCGGGCCCTCGTCCCTGTCCTCCACCAACACCATGCCCATGTCCAATCCATGCTGCTCCAGTGCACTGCATCGGCGCTCCAGGTAGGCGAGCGCCTGTTCCAGTTTGTCCCGTCTTGCTGTCGCTTCTTGCAGACTCATTTGGACTGCCTTGCCCTCGCAGAGACGTCGTTCAGCCAGCTCGGCCAGCTCCGCGTGTTCCCGTTTCAGCAGCACCATTGCACTCTGCGTTTTCTCCAACTCGTGCTCCACGTCCGCATTCTTCGTCCTCAGCTCAGCCAGCGCCTGTTCCAGTTCGCCGATCTAGAACGGGGACACAACACAGGGTGAAGGACATTGTGCCGACCGCCGAATCCCCTCCCACAAAGCCACCTTTTGCACCATCTGCATTTGCTTCTCGTCCCAGACGCGTTTCTTCTCGACACAGTCCCCTCGCTGACACTCCCCCTTTGGCGTGGACTGCATGATCGCTGGCGCCGTTATTTTGCGCTGTGCCATCTCCACCGCCTTCTGCTGTTGGTGTTCGTGCAGAGTTTGCTGCTCTTGCACAGCCCCTTCTGCTTCAATTTCCTCACTCTTCAATTCCACACCAATTCCGGCATTCAACTCTCCCCTGCGCGTTCCCTCCCGCAACAGCAAATCTTGCAGGATCAACTCCAATTGGGCACAACGCGTTCGCCACACCACGGTCTCCGCCCGGTACGCCTGTGCCACAAGCGGCATTTATTAGTGCGACCATTCTGTTTAGCTCACCTCTAGTGTGGCGACCAGTTCCGCCTGTGCAAGTGGTCCCTTGCAGGGAGAGACCGGCGCCGACTTGGAGAGGAATGCTGGCTGCGCCAGAGGCGACGTCTTCAGCGCGTCAGGTCGTTCCTCCGCGACGCTCTTTTCGGCAAAGGGAGGCGTGTCCGTGTGCTGGACATCATTCGCGCCAACAGGGGGTGTCCAGCCGACCGCGGTGGCAGGCACCAGGGAGGGCGAGAGCGGCGGAGGCGGCGAAAGCGTCTGCTGGTTCTGGTCTCCGCCACCCACCTGGACGCCATGGTCGCGCCTCTGGATGCGCTCCCTCTCGGCCAGCACCCTGTCCAAACACCCTTTGCCTCTCCCTCATTCCCTCTCTCACTTCTCCTTCTTGGCCAGCTCCGCGTGCAGATCGGCGATCTCCTGGCTGAGCTGGCGCACTTTGTGCTCGTGCCTGGCCACCAGCGCCTCCCTCTGGGCCTGGTGCTCCTGCTCCCTCTCCAGCTGCTGCTGCCTCAACTGCGCGCACTGCACCATTTGTGCTGATGTGCTGGACGCCATCAGCAACTCTATCTCCTCCAGACGTTCGCGCAACTGCCCCAAATGGCGTTCCTTTTCGCGACATGCCAACTGGGTTCGTCTGACGAAGGGTAATAAAGCGTCTTTTCTCTTTTTGGCGTCCAACCTGAGTTCCTTTTTCAGTGCACTCATCTCTTTCTGCCTCCTCTGAGTGGGCGTCAGATAGGACGAGTCCTCGTCGGCGTGTTGACCCGGCTGCTCCTCCACCAGTGGGGTGCTCTCGCGCGAACGCATCGTCTGGTTCGGAAATCAATTCACGCAATGAAGAATGCGAAACCGTCGGGGAGGATGAGTGTCGTGAGTGGCCGGAACAGCCTCTGCGGTCGCAGTGCACAACGAATCTGCGAAATCAGAATCAAAGTGGATTGAGGAGGGCCCATTCGCCAACTTTGTGCTCTTGCCAAACCACCACTTCCCGACGATGTGCGAGCCCGTCTGTTCCTCGGGCTCTGGCTCGGCCACTGCCCCCTCTTGTGCTGCTGCCTTCTGCCTGATCACCGGCGACACAACTGCGGTGGAGCTGCTCTTTTTGCCGGCAGCAAGAGATTGTTGTTGTGGCTGTAGCTGCTGAACGGAATCGGCGCCGCATTCCGTGTCCGTGGTGTCGCCGAATACAGTCACTGCGAAATCCAAATGCAATTGATTTCCCTTTCACTCAACTCACCCGCATTTCTCTCTGCGAACTCCACATGTGGTGATGCTTTAGCTGCACCGTTCTCCTGTGCGCCTGCTTCGCTTGTTGTCGGCGGCGACTTGGCCATGGGCGGACTGACCGCCGCCGCCGTCCTGTCCCGTCTCCCCCCAGGCGAAGCAGAGGCACGCTGCCTTTCCAGCTGAAAACCATCTGAACAATGATTACTAAATTGATTCAAGGTTTCCCACGTGGAAAGTGTGAGGCCGCTTCAAAATGCCCTTTCTGGGCAGTGCCGGCGAACATGAATTGGACATGTGCTGTCCTTCAGCCTAAATGGGCTTTCTGGGGGTTATCTGGGGCGTAGGTTCTGAATGTGAGTCGAACCGCCAGATTGCCAGTGCTGTGGCGCTGTTTGGAGCTGGAGCCCTGTCCGGCCATCAGCAGTTGGTCTCTGCCGGGAATGGTGGCCCCCATCACATTCAGTTGCGGGTTGGAACGGTGCGCGTGTTGTTGTCGCACGTCCCTGTCGAACATGCCCGTGGGGGAGGAGCCCTCCGAGTGTGCGCCTGCCGGGAACACAATGTTCGACATTTTCTAGTGCCTCTAAACATTGGGCCTAGTCCTCGAATGGATGATCGCGCGAATGGACAAACGAATTTTTTCCACAAATTATTTACTGTTGAGAAAGCAATAAACTCGCCTCGTGCACACCATTATTGCCTGTTCAACCATTCGCGCAACCGCAAATAGGTGCGAAGAAAAAGTGGAGAGGAAGTGGATGGGCGGGGGATCCAGGTTAAGACCAATTTGCGGTTGGGAGCAAAGCGCGAATGGGAGTCCGGATTTCGGAGGAAAGGAGGGATCGAACAAATTACCTAAATAGTAAATAAGGCGTTGTTTTTTACGGCTAAATATTATTCATTTTTGCAGAGACCAGCCTCGAAAACAAAGAAGGGGGAACGAACAGAAACAAGAACACGACACATATCCCCTAATCCAGCCACAGCTGCCCCCACTGTTCCTTTTCTGTTTTCTCGTTCCACGCTACTCTCAGGCTGGTACTTGCTGTCTGTATTGATTGTTGCCGTGAGGCGAAGAAAAATAATAGAACGAGAAAGAGGCACAACACGAAAGCGAGGGAAATTATTCCGCCACAAAAAGTGCTCTGTGAATAGGAATTGCGAATGAGATTTCTCTTCGGAAAAAGCGCATTTTTGGACGACAAAAAGCATCCATCGCACTCAGGCTGGAGCTCCAAAAACGAGTGCAGACTGCAAAGTGATCCTCCCTCCCTCCCCAAAACACTCACTGGCCATCATATTTTGCCTCCCCCGTTGGCACAGCTGACTTTGATTGCACACACAACTCCGCCCGAGTGAAATGAGGGAACACAATGCTTTAGTGCGTCTTGTGCAAAAATGATTGGGCAGCAGGTGAAAGCGATTGACTCTCGGGGGTTGAGGGCGGCTAGTCCGACTTTTTCCATTCACTCAAATTGCAAGGAAGGGACGTGTTTATTGTCAAAACGAGATCGGCTTGGGGAGCACGAGATGTTCGAGACAAAGGTCGTTTCAAATTTTTAAGGTGGCCAATACACGGGCACAATTGCCAGCAACTTGGTGGAAGGGGGATTAGAACAAAAAGGAAAAAATAAATTAATGCATAAGTAAAGTAGTTGTTGGTTTGGTGTTTGGATTGTATAAAATTGGCTGAAAGAAGACGTCGAAGTTGTGTGGATGAAAGACACGCGAAGTGGCATAGAATGAGTGGTTTTGGGAAGAGAAGTGTATTAATCAAGTGGAATTGCGGATGTGCAAATGCAGGTAATAATGCTGGAGATAAAGCTGAATTAAGAGCCATTCGGAGAAGAATGCTTGTTGGCGGTAGGATAAAATAAATAAATATCGTATTTATAAAGCTTGACAATTGGGAGTGGGGGAGAGGCCGTGGCTGGCCATGAGGCATGGATTAACACAAAAGAAAGAGTGTACAAGATGCTGATATTCGAGTGAATCGGAGACTTTGGAACGCGTGGACCCGCGAGAGTTATTTGACGAATAGCCACAGTTCAGATGTTCAGGTGGATCTTCTTCAGTTCTGGTGCCGCGTTTTCGCCACTGTTATTTGCGCCAACGGCTGCAGCTGGAGCAGAGCTGCCGTTCTTGAGCAGCTCCAGCACTTGCGACTTGCGCTTGACGGTCTCCAGTTTGCGCTTCTGCTCCTCTTGTTTGCGTTGCAAGTCTGAAAGGAGCGCAAATCCACCGGAATTCGTCTATTTGCCGCACCTTGCAGCTCCTTCGTGATCAGACTCGTCTCTAGAGTCGCCTGGATGCAGCGGTTGTGGATTTTATCTCCGAACTGCGTGCACAGGTCCAGCGCAATTGCAACCCCCGAAAGTCGTATGGCAGCTGATGGGCAAGTGCAAATGATTATTCAAACACAAAACCAGCAGAAGGGGACGTACAGAATTCTTCGCTGACGACATTCCCGCCCGTCAGATAGATCTGCTTCAATCGCTCCAGCGTAACGCTCTGAGGGAAACAAACGGTACAAACGGTACAGGACTGAGCTGACCAGTGTGTTCAGCATGTCTTCCAGCAGCCCCATTTGGCGCATTTGAGACCAAAACAGAACGGCATCTGAAGTCGAATGTGGGGTACCAAACAAATATTGCACTCTGCCGGGCCGCCTACTTTCTTCCAGCATTTTGCGCACGTTCGCGCCGGCAGTGCCTCCGCCGTTGATCAGCTCTTGCTTCGCCATTGTTGGCGTCTTCTGTTGCGAGTGGGGCTGTGCATTTGGGGTGCCATTGTACTGTGGGAAGAGGGCCGCCGCCGCCAACAGACGCTCGATCCCGTTGTTCGCCTGAGTGCCGTTGTTGAAGCCCATCAAAGGCGACGACTGCATTTGTGCCGCACTGAGCAGCGAGGAGAGGCCATTCCCATGGTTGTTGTTGTTATTGTTGTTGGCCATTCCCACGGCCAATTTGTGCTGTTGTTCCATCAGAATGGACTTCTGCAGAGATTGGAGCAGCAGTGCCAGTGTGGACTCCTGGGGCAGTTCCGGCACCAGTGTTGAGTGTTGCTGTGGGAGCTTCGGTCTGTCGCCTCCGTTTCTGGACGCGACCAGTGGCGACCCAACCACTTGTGGGAACAGTTTCTGCTGGTGCTGTGGATTCTGGGGTGGCGGGGGAGAGCCGAACAGCTGCTTGAGTGGACTCTGCTGCAGCAGACTGAGTGCGGGAAAAGACGGGGGGGTCGAGGCGAAAGAGGAGATGCCGCTGCTCGAGTTGGACACCACCAGCTGGGAGGCGGGGGCACTCGGCATTGGGTCGGAGTTGCACAACTGCGGTGCACCGCCAGAGGAACTTGTGGTGGCCGGTTGTTGGGTGGACGAGTTCTGCAGGCCGTTCAGCTCATCTAACACACCTTCCCGCAAAGCTACTCCTCCAAAGTGATGGCCGTTGGCGACGGACGGAATGGTCTGGCTGATGTAATCCTCCAGAACCGCTGAACTCTTTCGTGTCGACACAGACGACGAGGGAGTGGATTGCGGACTAAAACGGGTTTGGGTATTTGTCACTTGGGTTGACTTCACCCACTCGTTCGATTCCGACTCAACGCCGAAACTGAAGGCGCCTCCGGCCTCGCCAGAAGTTGAGCCCATCCCGGCTGACTTCGCTTCCTCAATACCTCCGAGTAAAGAGGCTGTGGTCGACTCGCAATTGCCAGCCACTTCCGTCTTTCTGTTCTTGATGTAGTTTCGGCTTTGGCACCTGAGCATTGGGTTTTGTGAGTTATACGCTTTATAGCCTTACTTCAGACTGCAATTTGTGGCGTGCTCGTAGAAATCGAGTGTCTTCATCTCCATCAGGGTCCTCAGGTTGTGTTTGCCCAGTCGGATACTGCCCTTCCAGTCCTTCTGCTTGTCCTTCTCCGCCTTTATGGTGAACTGCCTCGGGCTGATCAACTTTCCCTCGAACTCCACGCATTTCCTGTGTATGCCTGGGCAGGTGAAGCGCTGCATGTGCAGTCGTCCCGTGAGCAGGCCGCATCGGATTTCGTGAATGGGAGCGCCCTCGGAGTACTCGGGAACGTCGTCCCCGGAATCGAGTTCCTCCGATTTGCACGAGACTGTTGCCGTGGCACTGTTTGCCGCGGGAGAGTCGTCCGCCGAGAAGCCGCAGTCAATGACGCCCACAATGTCGTTGCTGTCGGAATCTGAAACCGCCACATGCGCCACTTCACCGTTCGCCGCAGTCGTCGATGTGCAATTCGGCGTCTCTTCAAGTGATTCGAATTTGATTTCCGGGTTTTGGCCTATCGCGCCGATGAGAGAGGACAACGCTTCTGCAGCTTGGCTATTCGCTGCAATTATTTGCTCCGCCATTGCACTGTTGTCGGTCACCTTTGTGGAATTGGAGGAGATATTGTTGTCTTCTGCAAAAAGGTAAGGCATAACTTTATTGGTATTTGGATTTTGGAAGCTTGGAACGGAAAATGAATAGTATAAATAATGTAAGCTGTAAGTTAAAGCTTAAAGGGTAACTAATACAATAAAACGACGTACTAACAGAAAAGGAGGTGAAAATGGAAATAAGCGCACCATAATCCGCGTCCCTGCCGTGCGCGAATATTCTGCTAATGCGATCCAAATCAAGATAAGGCGAAGCCATAAAATGCGCCAATTCTGGATGAATAAGTGCCTAATTGGATTTTGAAGTCGTTGGAATATCTATAAGTAAGATGCTTTGAAAAATAATTCACTGCAATAAAAATAAACAACGCGAAACATCATATTAGACGTTAGACGTGATGGGTAGACATTTTGTAATCTGTGGGAAGAGTAAGGATAAGGAGGAAGAGGAATGGGACACTGACTGGGAAAGGAAGGCACCCCAATTGAAGTGGAAAGTGATTGTCGGTGGTGGCGTCGCGTGGATGCTAGGCGGTGACGGAATGAACGCGCAAAAATGGAGATGGGAGGGAGGGACAAGGGAAACGGGAGACGCGAAGAGCGAGTGACCCTGATTTTTTCTGCGCGTTAAATCCAAACCGAACAAATGCGAGTGAGTGAGTGAGGGTGGAACGGACCAGCAGCGGGGAGGAGGCAAGGGACGAGGGCGACGACGCCAGTGGGGCGCTGGGCATTTGGCTCCGCTCGTTTCGCCTCCCGCCGCCGTTGCCCTCAAAAGAACGACACGGAGGGGGACGCCGGACGGCGGGCCGTGTCGACCCGCCCAGCCCAGCCCAGCCTTAGCCTAGCAGCAGCAGCCAAATGTCCATTCGCCTTACCCCACACGCAGCAGCAGCAGCAGTGGAAATGGACGGAAAAGGAGGGAGGGCAGTCGTCTCAATTTGTGAGTGACGACTGAGACGAGGGAGGCAGGAAAAAGAGGCAGCAGCGGGGGAAGTGGGCGACGCCGATGGCGGCGAGAATGGACGAACGGCGGGATGGAAAGGCCAGAATGAGCAAAGCAAGATGGCCTAACGGGCGGCAAAGGCCAGCACGGCGCCCCCACGGACGAATGAATGGCCGACGGACGGAGGGCGAGGATGGCAGTTCCCCTCACCCGCCGCCGGCGAGAAGCGGAGGGCAAAACAGGCAGAAAGAATGGGCAGCCAGCCACAGCCACTCACCCTGGGCTTGCCGGGCCACAGGCCACGGCAGCGGCGATAATTTGCAGCACGACAAATGTTCCTTATTCCGCGAGGGACCGGCAAGCGAGCAGTGGCCAACGAGATGAATGGCCACTGAAAAACAAGTCAGCGTTTCTCGGACGCGGATTGTGAAATGCGTTTTATGTTAGCCGATGCTAGTGGGTGTGGATAATGGGCTTTGTCCGGCAACCAGAAGGAGCCAATTTGTTGCTTGGAATGAAGCGGTCATGTGCCGGAAGGCCAAAATGGCGCGTATGAAGGAGAGGGAAGAGGGTGGACACGCAACCGGGGGAGCATCTAGCATTTTCCATGCAAAGCGTAAACAACGTTTCGGCCAAATTTAGGCTTTGGAGTGAAACACGGTGGAAATGAGCAAAAATGTTCCAGTGGGGACGCTTAAAAACTTAGCGGACGGACGCTGTCCATTTGGTGCATGGTGGCGGCGACCGGTGTCACCGCGGACAGACGGACTCTCCTCTATCCGCTGCTTGCTGCCTTCTTCTGTTTGCGGGAGAGCAAACAAGCGACGGCGCAAGCAATAGGGAGAAAACCGCCTTGTTCCTCTCGCTTTCTGTCCCAAAAATAGTCTCCGTCCCGCCGCCGCTGTTGTTGACCATGCTTCCTGTGCTCATCGGCGGCGTCCATCCCCAGGGTGACTGACGCCTTGCGGTCTCTGCTGCTGAATGGCTCATCCGACGGCGGCCAACTGGACGGACAAAAGGAGAAAAGGCGAGGAGACAATTCAGCCACAGCAAGCCAACCCCTTCGCTCTTCCGTCCGAGAAAGTAAACGGACGGACGCCGCGGAGTTCCAGTCATTTCGCCGTCGGTCGACCATTGAATGGACCTCTCGCGCGCAAGTTATTTTTGGGAAAAGCGACGACGACGATGTGGTCAAGGACCTGAGCGAATTGACCAAGTTAGCTGAAGAGAGCGGAGACGGCTTTGCGCAACAGACGAGGCTAAATTACACACCGCATCAACGGACCCAGGGATTCCAGCAGCAGCACAAAGGGACTGAGTGGACGAGTTTCAGTTGGGAGGGGTCGCGATGGTCGAGGCTCAACCGCTTTCCAGCGGAGAAAGGAGCGGAGACGCGCCACTGCGCAAACAAGTGACGCCAAAAAGCGGCGAAGGCCCAGGGACGCCGCCCGCCGTGGTCAAAAATAACCCTTCGCCTCGCTGCAGAGCAAACATTCTCGCAACGTTTTTGGGACACTGACCGGACGGACTTGGGCGATACGCCCTGAAGATTTTAAAAGAGTACGTTAAAAATGAAAAGCATAGACTTCCAGATGAGGATAATGATACATATTTGATGTATCGAATATAAATGTGTACGTGTATTGGTGGGAGTTCGAAAGGGGACCAAAACAAAGGAATACGGAGATGAGCGGAATAGCCGAACCACAAAGTGCGAATCGGCGCGACTATGGGGCAGGGGTAGCGGAAGGAAGTGACCAATGGTGCAAGAAGAGAGGGACAGCTGGGATGGGTAAATCGCAGCGGGGACGAGCGAGGGAAAGGGACAACGACAGATGGCATTCTGAAAAACGCGGAGGGGGTGAAGGGTACACCGAATTGAATTGGAATGGTGAAAAGGAGGCAAGGCAAAGAGGCGTCGGTGGAAATGGAAAGTAAGGATGGGAATTGGGAAACTGCGGCCTGCGTGGCTGTGCAAAGAGCAAGCATTAGAAGATTAGAATGATTGTGTCGAAATCTTTTAAAATACAATATGGCGCGATGCACAAGTTCTCTGTGCTTGAATTATTGATAATATCAAGATTACCAACTTATTGCCGCGACTTCGATTTGAATTCTCCGTTTCTCCGACATATTTTTTTGGCAATCCTGCAGAATCTGGGATCTGGGACCCGGTCAAAAAATTCATATTTTGCGTGAAAATAAGTTTCCCAGATTAGGGTAAAATCATGCGCTGATTATGATTACGAATCTGACATCCATTTATCTTTATCACAAAATCATCGATTTTAATCAAATCATAATCCTAAGGAATCTGGGTCCCGGACTGGGATAAGATGACATTTGGCATGTCATAACTTGGCTCGAAATGGCCAGATCGGCCTAATTCTGGTACCATTCGACTCAGCTCGTCGAGACGAGTCGAATGAGCTATTATTTGTCGATTTGAAATTTTTGATCTGAAATCCCAAAAGGGTCCCCCCTTTGGTTTTCGAAATTTCGAACCTCTCGAATCCGACTAAAAATGCTTTTCCGCGCCCTAATTTTGATTTCTGTATCGTTTTTAGCGTATACGAAAACCTATGGATATCATTTTAGGCGAAAAAATTTGGTCCCAGTTCGGGACCCAGATTCCTTAGGATTGCCGATTTTTCGGTACTTGTCAGCCATGAAAAGCGTATGCTTAATGCTTATGGTATTTGACTATTTGACATATGTAGGTTATATCTTATATGTAGTTCTTTTCGCCGCCATCGAATTGGATGGTTCTTTTCGCTGTTAAATTAATTTAAGCTTGCCCAGGCTTAAGCTAAAACAATCTGGGCCACACGTTGGGCTTTAACGTACTTGAATTTGCCATCGGCGGAGAAACCATTTGGCGGCGAGAAAACGACGTCCATTATTTTATTTGTAATACATATCCTACTTAAAAACAACTCACTTGGCCAGACGTTGGACATAGACGTAGGCGTAGTAGGCTAAGGCGCTAAGCCTAAGATACATAAAATAAGCGAATTGTTAGTATTTGTTTCTGTTTCTAAGTTTCTATACTATAATTTCTATTAGATTAGGTAAGCATTAACTTAAAATTCACCTCCTATTTTTTCTGCCTTAATTGAGGGTACTAAAGTACTAAACGGTGACGTTCACAAGCGTTTTTTGTCACCATTTTAATTCAAGATTCCATTTGTTTTGCGAGGAGATTAACTCGGAACCAAAATGAGATTAATCTGGAACCAAATTTTTTCAGAACCAAAATGAGATTAATCTGGAACCAAATTTTTTCAGAACCAAAATGAGATTAAT
>VAHH01000736.1:0-21428 GCA_013357305.1 Radopholus similis | reverse complement strand
AATTTAAAACAATTTTAAAATTATTGGTCGAGTTGCCCATTGGTCGAGTTGCCTCATTGGTCGAGTTGCCATTGGTCGAGTTGCCTTGACCCCGTCAGAATGAGAGCTATCCAAAATATAAAAGGGTTGATCCATGATGTGCGTGTATTATTTCATGTTTGAATGGAGATTTTGGGGTGTAAAATGTGCAGCATTTTTGCATTGCCAACAAACCATGCCTACCCTTCCCCAATATTGGACTGCGCAAAAAACAAAATACTGCACCCACTCCGACAGTTTACGTGCCTGTAGGGCTGGCTAATTTGGCGGCCGGCGAGGAACGGGAAGTGCTTGATGTCCAGCTTGTCGTCAATGGCGTCCTCCATCAGGTCCTTGACCATCGGCACCCAACGCGACTCGCGGTACACCTGCTCGTTGCCACGCTCGCGACGCGACGGGTTCCAGACGCGCTTTCGACCTTGCTGAAATGTGGGCAAAAAATTGGGGGAAAAATGCTGTGCCTAATTTTGGAAAAATTCGAAGCAAATCAATCTGTGTCCATCAGAGTAACTATGACTGTTTGTCCACGACAAAATGTGTCACCCAATTTATAAATGCTCATCATTTGGACGACAAACAAATCATAAAAAATAGGGGAAAAGTCTCCAAAACTCGAAAAGTCCAACTCACATCAATGGTAATGTTGAGACCGAGCAGGGATGCGTTTGTGAGCGTCTCCTTCTCCGCGTGCGGAATGTTGGCGTGTTGCAGCAGTTTGTTCAAGTTCTCATCGGTGATGCCTTCAAATGATTGCTATAATTTTTATGCTCTCCTCCCACAACCATTTTTGTGCAGAATGTACAGCAGGATCAGACGCAGGCGGTCCTCCAGCTTCACGGCGGGATCAATCAGCAGTGGCACCATCAGCTTCATCGGGTCCTTGATGCGCTCGCCTTCTGCGTCGGTGCCGAGCGCCAAATCCTGGAACAGCAACAAATTGGTTAATCAAACACATATTATTTTTTCAATGTACTGCTTCAACTCCGAGACATAAATTCTCTTCTCACCTGTTCCACTTTGCACAGTTTGTCAACACCATGTTTGTAGCGATTCATGCACTCTTCCGCCAAATGGAAGTGAGTACTGTGGGAACACGTATTTCAATATTCGTTTCCTCTGCCCAATCAAACAACCTGAATTTGTTCAACTCCTTCTGGTATTGGGGCGCCTTCTTGATCAGCAAGGACAGGTCCTTGATCGATTTTGCGTCGCTCGGCATCTTCTTGCTCTCGGAGAACTTCTTCAGTCCGCGCGTTACCTGCACAAAGATGACCCCACAAGTCATGTCACATGTCCATGGATAAACTGATCAACAACACCTCTTGGGAGACCACAGCAATGTGCTTGTGGCGATTGTCCGCCCACAAGTCGTCGTTCTCGTCCAGCAGCACTTCCTTGTCCACGGACTCGGCACCGCCGGTCTCGTAGCGGTACACGTCATTTTCAATGCTCAACAGGTCTTGCGTCATTGCTTGCAGAGTCAGCTCGTGCAGAAGAGGCGACGTGGCGTCGAAACCGCGGTCAATGATGATCAGCTGGGAACGCGCCTTTTCCGAGCCTTCGCCCATTGAGGGGTCGTCTGCCTTGTAGGCGTCCAGCTTTTGCTCCACCAAATGTCCCAATTCCACATTGCGCTCAAAGTCGGCGCGATAGCTGAAAAATCCAGTTTAGCTGCATAGTAAGTACTCACTAAACAAACCGAATTGATGGGTATTCGCCCAAGGTTGCGCAAACGGTGGCGATTTGTTCCGCAATGCGCTCCAAGTTCACGGTCAAACCGCCCTGCTTCTGTGCATTGTAGTAGAGGAAGAATGTGTCCGGCGAGTCCAACGTGTACACCTTTGGAGTTCGGTCACACTATTTTGTTTTGTATTTTTGAAATGAAACCTGCGACTCGTAGGGAGTGAACGCAATATTGATCTCCTTCAGCGTTTTGATGTATCTGGCGACTGGACTGCGCGAAAGCGTCGAAAAGAGTTGATCCGGACAAGCTTCCGTGAAGAAAACGTGCGCGCACTTGTACATGTTTTGGCCGGAAAAATCGCGAATGATTCGATCGACGGACTCCTTAGCACAAGAATCAATGGATTTTCTATAATTCCAAATAGTGTATTCAACTAAACCTTGGTTGGTGAAATCAAGTAAATTGCATCCAGTGCTGGCAGTGGCTCTCGTCGCTTGTACAAATCCTCGACAATTGTGACGCCTTGATCCATCACATCGTGCATTTTGCAGCATGCACTCAGCATCCGCATGGACAGCCGGTCAACAACCAGCACATTCCAGGCTCCACCTCGCTGCGGGTTGTGCAACGGCTGCAGAACCTCGTTGATAAGCTCTGCAAAACCGAATATTAATACGCATTCGGAATGAAAATTTTAAACCACCAACTTTGTCCCACTATTGCCTTTAGAGTCATCTCGTCTTTTAATTAATGTTTCGCCTTTTAGAATTTTTAATGATTGTTGATCCCTGCTCGTTAGTGCTAGCTAAAAATAATTTAAAAATACCTGTGATAACTGATAAGTATATAAAATAAATCCGATAAAGTGAAAATTGATTGGGCGCACGCAAGCTTGCAATATATTAAACATAAAGATGCAGTGGGTAGTGTCAGTTTAGGTTTAGCCAAAGCCTAGGCTAGGCCGTGCCGTATTCGGAACCCACACACACACTGCGGAACCGCACGCTGTCGCTATAGATTTGGCCACATTAGCCAAGCTGGCTGTAAAAGCATGGTGTTTGGATTTTTAACATGGAGTGGGTCGGAGACTTTGGGAGGGAAATGGAGTCCAATTCTATAGCATAAACAGCAATAGAGAAAGTTAGTAATAACATAGGTATAAGGGGTGACGAGAACGAGGTCTGCCCGTCTGCACCTGCACCTGCTGCTGCCCAGAGAGACAAAGAGCAGAGAGAGACTGAATAGACAATAGACATGGGATTTCAAAACAAGTGTTTTGAAGCGAAAGCAAAGTGCAAGTTGAATTTGCATTTTTTAGCAATCACCATCAGCAATACAACAAAAGCAAAACTCATTGTTTTGGTTTTTAATTTTTTTACAGATAACCTAGGCCTTGGCATATCCATTTCTGGCAATAGCGATTGTTAACACATGGCGGCCACAATTCCTGGTTCGCTGGTCAATAAGACCAAGAAGCACTTCTTGGGAATGACGGCACCAGCCGGCTATGTGGCCGGTGTGGGACGTGGTGCGACCGGCTTCACCACACGTTCTGATATTGGTCCGGCCAGGGACAGCACCGATGCACCGATAGAGCCTGGCATGGCAGCTGCGGCCGCAGCTGCTGGAGCTCCACCTGCAGCAGGAGCTGGGCCATCGGCGGCCAAAAAGGCAAGAGGAGACGAAGAACACGATGAGCCGGAGGACCTGAACGACGCCAACTATGATGAGGTTTCTTTTGCCACTTGCAGTCTCATAAAGTGTTTGTAAATTTTCCAGTTCGAAGGATATGGCGAGAGACTGTTTGCCAGAGACCCATACGACAAAGATGATCAGGAAGCGGACGAGACCTACCATATGGTGGATATGCGCCAAGATGAGCGCCGTCGCGACTATCGTGAGCGCAAGTACAAAGAGGATGTGGAGAAGTATCGAAAGGAGCGCCCCAAAATTCAGCAGCAGTTCAGTGATTTGAGGCGACAACTGGCCATGGTTAAGGAAGAGGAGTGGGCCGCCATTCCCGAAGTGGGCGACAGTCGCAATCGGGCGAAGAGGAATGCGCGCGCGGAAACGTAATTCACCGCTGGGTTGAACGAACAAAGACAAAGTTATTCTTTGTTCAGATATACGCCTGTGCCAGACTCGGTGATCCATTCAGCAATGGGCTACGGCCAGATGAACACTATGCTGGACAAGAATGTGCAAAGCGGCATCTCGACGCCCTATTCCGGCTTCCAGTCCACACTGGGTGGATTCGGGGGCTTCCAGTCAACCTTTGGCGGCTTCCAATCATCGCTGAACCCGGGACTGATGACGCCCGGCTGGAAGACACAGACCGGATCGTCCACTGACTTGGATTTGCGAAAAATCGGCCAAGCCAGAAATCGCATCATGGACATTCGACTGAACCAGGTTATTTGATAAATTTGGTTGCCAAAACCATTAATATTTGATAATATGCCAAGTGATGATGAAGTAAAAGGTCTGACGTCAATTGACTGAGATAGGCCGTTGGCTTATTGCGTGCTTAAGTGTCAGTGGCACTCCAATACAATAGAGATGGAATAAAATCCGCGTGTTTCAAGGATTTTCCACTTTTCATTAAAAAGGCGTATTTGAAAAGTAATCCCAGAACGCACATTCCTTTTTTTATCATCTCAAATAATGCTGATTGGTCTTCCAAAAAAGTTGAAAGACGGTTGATCACGAAGTTTTCAATCTGATGGCAATAAAAACAAATTTAATTAAAATCTAGATCAGATAGTGTATTAATTTTTTTCAATGTTCCAAATTTGAGGTGTCCGACTCCATTGCGGGCCAAACGGTGGTCGATCCGAAGGGCTATTTGACGGACTTGCAGTCGATGATCCCGCAGTTCGGGGCGGACATGCAAGACATCAAGAAGGGCCGAATGCTGCTCAAGTCGTTGCGCGAAACCAATCCGGAGAAGCCGCAGGGATGGATCGCGTCGGCCAGACTGGAGGAGGCCAGCGGGAAGCTGCAAGCGGCGCGAAATTTGGTGATGGAAGGACTGGAGAAGATCGAGAAGTCCGAGGACCTGTGGCTGGAAGCAATCCGACTGCATCCGCCCACCGTCGGCAAAAACATTGGTTTGTGTCGATGGAACAACAATTACGTTGAGATTGAGACCACAAGCGACCAAAAACAATTTTGTGCGCAGAGCTCTTCTTTAGTTCTAAATATACTCGATTTCATCGTATGGGAACATATAAATAAGGGGCTAGTTAATAATAAATAAATTGTAAATATTTTTGAAGCAGCGATCTTCCTGGAAGAATAATTTATCTGCTTGCTATAGGATGACACATATTTTTGAACTAGTTGTCAGAAACTTTAACAAAAGGCGTCAAAATTGTACATTTCAATATGGAAGGAAATAAACACCAAATAGGAGATGAAATTTGAAGGGAAATTGTATATTTTTCGAACAACTAACCATATTATTATATTTTTCCCATCCGGTGAAATCGAGTGTATAATCTCCATTTTCTGTTGCCCATCTTTACTGTCTCTTTAGTTCTTATTTTTTAACTGTTTCAAAATCTCTCCTTCGTTATTTTTAATTTTTGGCATTTCTAAGCAATTCACCCGTTTTACTTTTAACCGGAATTTTTCTCCACGAGAGAAAGTCACAGTGCAACTCTGTTCCGCAAAAAAAACTCATTCTTTAAATAAAGCGATTTAACCATTTTTAGTTGCGAACGCGGTGCGAGCATTGCCGAATTCGGTGAAGATTTGGCTGAAAGCGTCCGACCTTGAGCTGGACCTGAAGGGCAAACGGAAGGTGTTGCGCAAGGCGTTGGAGAGCAACCCCAGTTCGGTGCGCCTTTGGAAGGCAGCGGTGGACCTGGAGGAGCCGGACGACGCGCGACTGCTGCTCACCCGGGCGGTGGAGTGTTGTCCGCTGAGCACGGAAATTTGGCTGGCGCTCGCCAAACTGGAGAGCTACGAAAACGCGCAAAAGGTGGGGTTGCTCAGAGAAAAATCACCTTTTTTAAAAAGCGAAGATAATTCGCTACCAAAAATGGGTTGAAAAAGCTACCAAATAATAGGTATTTCTTCAACCCAAATAGTGCCCCCACCAAGGACAGCAGTAAATAGCTGATTGGAAGCGTCTCTCTAAGAGCTGAATGGAATGGTACCAAAATGAGGCCGATCTGACCATTCTGAACAAAGTTATTCGGCGTCAAATATTCATGCAAACATTTGGTGGCTTTTCCAAAACCATTTTTGGTGGGGACTTGAGAATTTACCTTATCCGAATAGAAACTGATTGAGATCGCTTAAAACGATAAAATTGAGTGCGATTTGTTTGTCGTCCAAATGATGAGTATTTATAAATTTGGTGACACACATTGTCGTGGACAATCAGTCATAGTTACTCTGATGGACACAAATTGATTGCGAATTAATCTTTTGCGTTTTTAAAAATAATCGAAATCATCCACTTCAAAGGTGCTGAACAAGGCGCGCGAGAACATTCCGACCGAGCGCATGATCTGGATTGCGGCCGCACGCCTGGAGGAGACGCGTGGACAGGCCAAGCGAGTGGCACTGCTCATCGAGCGAGCGCTGATATCGCTTCGCTCCGCACAAGTGGAGATCAATCGCAAACAGTGGCTGGAGGACGCTGTGGAATGTGAGCGCGCCAACTGCGTCCAGACCAGCAGGGCAATCATGTGAGCGAATCAAACATGGAAAGATTTGTTTAGGCTGAAGTTGATTACATTAGTTATTTATACTTTAGATTTTAAGCTAAAATTCAGATAACTTAAAAGTGAGTTTTAAGCTGTTTCTTAGTTCCGAAGCCTTGAGTTTTAGACAAATTTTAAGTGTTTCAGTTATCGAGGAGAACAATGGAAAAAGATTTGTTTAAGCTTAAGGAATATTTATTAGATTTTAAAGCTAAGATTGAGATAATTTAAAATTATATGTTTTAAGCTGTTTCTTTAGTTCGAAGCTTTGTGTTTAGACAAAAAAAAACTATTTTTAAATGTTTCAGCCAAAATGTGATCGGGATTGGCGTTGAGGACGAGGACCGCAAGCACACGTGGATGGAAGACGCGGAATGGTTTGTCCAGCAGGCGGCGCTGGAGTGCGCGCGCGCAGTCTACGCGTTCACACTGAACACCTTCACCAAGAAGAAGGGCATTTGGACGCGCGCCGCGTTCTTTGAGCGCGAACACGGCACAGTGGAGGCCTACGAGGCGCTGCTGGTCAAGGCCACCGAGAACTGTCCGGACGCCGAGAACCTGTGGCTGATGCACGCCAAGTCGCGCTGGCAAGGCGGCGACGTGGAGGGCGCACGGCACATCCTCTCGCAGGCGTTCCGCCACAACCCCAACTCGGAGGAGATCTGGACGGCCGCCGTCAAACTGGAGTCGGAGAACCAGGTGAGCGCAAGACATAGACATTGATTAATCTCCTCCCCTGTACTGCTCGAACTCAAACATTGAATAGCTCTCCTCCTTGTATTGCTTGAACTCAGTGTAAACGAATAGTTATCCTCCTTGTACTGCTCGAAATCGATGCGAATGAATAGTTCTCCTCCTTGTACTGCTCGAACTTGATTTAGACTTTGAAATCTGAATTTATCGAGTTCAGCCAGTAAAAGTCGAAATTTAAGAAATACAACATTCAATGGTCAGTCCCCTTCAGGAATTTGACCGGGCGCGCAAGCTGCTGGAAAGGGCGCGCAACTCGGCGCCGTCGCCTCGCTTCTGGATGAAGAGTGCCCGCCTGGAGTGGTGCCTGAACAATTTGGAGCGCGCCAAAGAGCTGCTGGCGGAGGGCATCGGTCGCTACCCGGACTTTGAGAAGTTCTACATGATGTTGGGCCAAATTCTGACGCAGCAGGCCAACTTTGACGAGGCGCGCAAACAGTACCTGGAGGGCTCGCGGCGCAGTCCGCACAACATTCCGCTGTGGCTGCTGCTCATCCGGCTGGAGGAGTCGCGCGGCCGGCACATCAAGGCGCGCTCTGAGCTGGACATTGCCAAGACGAAGAACCCGCGGTGCGACCTGCTCTGGCTGGAGGGCGTGCGCATGGAGGTGCGCGCCGGTCAGAAGGAGCTGGCCCTGTCAATGCTTGCGCGTGCACTGCAAGAGTGCGAACATTCGGGTAACCAGGGAAATGATTTGCTCGAGCAGTACATTTGATAATCAACCGGTTCAAGCAGTACAGACTGCAGACACCAATTTGGATCGTAGGTACTGCTTGAATTTGGTGGCTCGTTTGGATCGTGGACTGCTCGAATTTGATGGCCAACTGGTTCATTATGTGGATAATGAATCACGTAATTTGCAGGACGTCTCTGGGCAGAGGCCATTTTCATGGAGCAGAGGCACGCGCGCAAGACAAAAATTGTGGACGCGCTGAAGAAGTGCGAGCACGACCCGCACGTGCTGTTGGCCGGCTCCAAATTGGTGTGGGCTGAGCGCAAGACGAAAAAGGCGCGCAGCTGGTTCCAGCGCACCGTGAAGGTGGACCCGGACTTTGGGGACGCGTGGGCCTTCTTCTACCGATTCGAGCTGATGTACGGCACACAGGTGGGTCGAGAGTGTCGAGAATCATCCTCTTGTTGATCAATCGGTGATCAGCTTCAATACTTGTTGTGCTGATCAAGGGTGATCAGATTACAGCAATTGATCAAAAATTTTATTTTTGCAGGAAGAGCAAGACGAAGTGAGGAAACGCTGCCTGCAAGCAGAGCCCAGGCATGGCGAGCACTGGCAAGAGGCGTCCAAAGACGTGAAGAACTGGCGCAAAAAGACGGACGAGCTGATGGAACTGGTGGCCGCCAAACTGGAGATTCCCAAATAATTGTCTTTTACATATTTGTTGCTCTCTTCCAAAATGACCTTTTTTCAAGGTCTTTTAAGGAATGGACGAGCATCTCTTATACATTTTCATTTATTTACCTCTAATGGACCCCAATAAATTTGAATTGAATTTCACTTTTTTAAATAATTTATTTTTATGTTGAAAAGCAATTTATTTCATTCTATCAATGCACCATTTCATTTGCCTATAAGCCTTGTTTCTCGCTCTCAATAGATCCAGCGATGTTGGCAACAAGGCTGTTTATTGGACCAAGCAGCGTGGTTCGTTCGTCAACGCGGTTTCGCTCTTTCAACAAAGTGAAGCAAAAGATCGCGGCTGGCCTGGTGCTTGGCTCGCCGGAGGATTACGCGTACAACTGTGAGTGTTTTTCATCAAATGAACATGGCTTTTCGAATAAGAAGAATAAATCGATTGCTTTAATTGCCGTTTATATTGATTTAATTTTTTTTGTAACCAATTATAGATGTCGAGAAGAAGGACGGATTCCTGAAACCGGTTCACACAATCGAAGAACAAATCAACTACATGAAGAGCAAAGGTTTGATAAAGAAATTCTTAACAAAACGATGTTACCCCAAGACATTTTTTAGAATTTGAAGAGACTTACAAGGGCCGTCCAATCTACCACATGTACAAGCGCAACATAAAATGCCAGTGGAAGATACAGCCGCCTCCACGTCTGTTCTGCATCGACAGAAACGGTAGCTTTTGCTCAGCAATGCAAAAAGTGCGCAAATATCTTGCCTAAACAGGTCGTTTCAACGTGAACAATCCATGTCCGGTATGTCGTGACGAATATTTGTTCTTCGACTACAGAGTCAGTCCTACAATAGAACGAATGCTTATTGTGTACATGCTTGGCCCCCGTTTAGAATCCCGATCTGATCAAGCACTTCCTCATGCCCGGCACTGGCAAGCTGCTGAGCATCGTGATCACCGGTCTGTGCCGCGAGCAGTACATCAACCTGCAGGCCCAAATGCTAAAGGCGAAAGAGTACGGTGAGTGTTGTTTGGGGAAAAAGCCCTAGGGAGGTACTGCTTGAGATTGGTAATACGAATCCTCTAAACGAAAATGCTTATATATCTGTGCGTGGCTATTATTTCCCTTCGTTTGCACAGGTACACTTCCCTTCAGCGTGGAATTCCGCCACTTTAACTACTCAGAGTGGTATCCCGATTTGGCGAAAAGCGGCGACAACTACGCGCTGTTCGAGACGGACGAGGACATGGATTTGCCGACCCGGCACGGGGTGAGCGTGCACGACGTGTACCCGGACCAGTACATCGAGTTCCCAACCCACAAGCGGGACATACACACGAAAGGGTGAGAACACTGTGGACCAAATGGGAGCATGGGATTTACTGAATGGTTTGACCCCCTTCCAGTGACGAATGGTGGCACCGACACGACAAGTTCTCAAAGAAGCTCAGATGAGTGGCAATTGCAATTTGCAATTGCGAGTTCTTTAGGAATTGTTGCGCTACACTTTTACCTATACATATATTTCACCATTTGATTTTCATTTCGCGACAGAAAAGAAGAAATGCATGTTTTGACTTTGAGCCTTTTAGGCAATTTGGTCACTACCATGGAGGGTTCTGCGCTCAATTCCAATTGTAATATTCCATTCCAAATCACAAACACAATTCGAATTTTGTATTTTCTAGCGGTTTAGTGTTTACGCATCACAAAAGAAACAATCGAAACTCGAAAAGTACACAAATACACAGTATATGTTAAAAAGCAGGACTTCCATCGACGGAAAATTTCGCCAAAAATATCGGATGAAAAATAACTTAATGGGATGGGGTATATCAATGACGTCTACGTTGGAAGCCTTGCTGATATGAAGTAAAATGTGAGATTAAAGATTATGTGCGCCGTTAAGTGTTAGGTACATAATTCTGAATTTTCGCAATAGAATGCGAACATGCGTGCGAGAGAGAGAGCTATGCCTGGAAACATTGGTTCATGTGGATGATACCCGCCTCCTCGTCGGTGGCCTCCTCCACCGGGAAGCACTCTTCCTCCTCCTCCTCGATGGCGATGTGCATGTCCGACGCGGTCTGCTTGAACGACCACTGGAACAGCTCGTTCTCGCCCACGCACAGCGAGTTGCAGTCCGACACCGTCAGCAGCTCGCTGTTGTCCGCCGCCAGCAGACCGGCCGCGACCCGCTTCAGCGAAAGCTCCGAGAAGCCGCCGCGCTTGCGCCGTTGCCACTTCCTGTGCAGAATAATGATTTTAATTCTGTTCATTTTTCAAGTTTCAAACATATTTAGGGCCGAATCCCGAATTTAGATCTCACAATTAGATTGAGCGAATTTTTGAATTTTGAACATTTACAGCGAACTATGCTGTATGTTAATGATGATATCGCAAAAAACCCCATATACCTATTTCCCTATTTCCAATTGACGTGTGTTCTCATTCCTATTTTCACATTGATCGAATTCGTCAGAATCAAAGAATCAATAGCAAAGAAAAAGGAAAATATGTATGTAAGTGAAGAATGAAGGAGACAACGCAAGCAGAGAGGTCCACGAATACTGACGAAAATAAGCAAACAGTGGAATTGGTATAGTTGTTTGCCCAGTTTGGATGAGTGAAGAGGGGGGAAGGGAGAAATGAATGGAGAATCGTGAACACTTGGATCAGGCGACCAATTGATTCTGTGGACAAATCAGTCCATTCGTTTTATTCTTCATTGTTTTGGATGGATGGGTGGGTCTCCTCGACCCCACACACCCTGCTCGAAGAAAATGAGTGAGCGCGCGTGACTTGGCAAACACTTTCTCTCTCTTATGCCCGATTTGGTTAAATCGAGGCCATATTCGCCATTGAACAAATCATATTCCCCCTTTCTTTCCTCATACAGTGCTCAGATTCAATTGGATCTCATTGGCATGTTTCATTAAAAATCCCCAAAAATGTGCTTTTGCCTTTTTAGGACAGAGCAATTAGACGTAATCTATGCTTAAGCTAAGCTAAGTTTTAAGCTTACCTTGGCTCAGGCTAAACTAACTTACTTGGCTGTACACTTTAAGCTTAGTCGTAAGCTAAGCCAAGCCTTTAGCCTAAGCTTAAGCATTGGTCCACAAAAGTCGAGTGCCGATTCAATTGGTTTTCAATTCACTAAAAATCAACGGAAAACGTGTGCTTTTAGTTGCCTTTAGAAATTTTGGACAGAGCAATGCTTTTGCTTCTTAAATTGACTCTGATTGCGAGTCTGTCCTGCTCTGTGATGCTGGGGGCAAAACCAAAAACTGAGCAGACACAAGGGGCGCCAGCAAATGGCCCACCGCCTCCGAATGACCAACCATCGGCCCCAGAAAAAAATGGCCCTCCTCCAAATCCAAAGGGAAAAGAAAATCCGCCGAAATCAGGCGAAAAGGTGAAAGCGCCACAGAACACCCACCAAACAAAAGGGGATGCAGAATGTTCGGAGAGTGCACAAAAAATGGCGACTGAAATCAACGCAAAGTACGAGGGAGTGGACAAAAAGAAAATGGGCGCAGTCCATTTCCGCCTGTTTGACCTGAATGGGGAAGAGGACCTCGCAAACTATACGGAAGTGCAATTCTACGCGAAATACCGCGAGATGGCCGACCAAATCAAGGGCTCGGAGAAAGCGTGCAACGACGAAAAAGTGAAACAGGAACTGGCCAAGGCGGCGCGGTGTAAGCAAAAAACATTTTCCCGTTAATTTAGAAAAATTTAAAATTTTTGTATTGTTAAAGTGTCATTTTGTATATAAAAAATAAATAGTAAATTTAGTCAGACACACAATTTGGCCTAAAAACTCCTGTAAAAATATCCAACTTGATCTAAAGCACATTTTTAAACAAAAAAAAAGGTTAATTTTTAATGTGCGTTTTTAGGAAAAGCTATTACCAGTATAGGTAGGTATACTGTTTCCCTAAAATTCCTATACCTTCATGTAGTGATTTGGCCAAAAAACCTTTAAAATATCCGATCGATCTAAAGCTTTTTTTTAAAGTCGCATTCTCTGCACAGATTTGCGCGTGGCCTACAATTTTCTGGTGCGCCGCTTCCTCATCAAATTGATCAACAAAGAGACAGACAATGTGAAGCGCCTCGGCTATCTGGACCTAGAACAGGCATTTGCGGACAAGGACTTTGATCAGAAATATGAGAAGCGCATGCAAAAAATCAGCAAATTGACCACAAATGGAAAATGGGCCAAAACAGCAGATGCGGCTGTGGGAAGTGAGAGGGAAATATTTAAAATACTTATTTTTATACTATTTACGCTTCCAGGTCTGGCCAAATCATACCAAGTGGTTTCGGAGTTGCGCAAAAAATGGCACCGTCAAACTGAGGATTGGACTGACTAAACTGTAACTGATCGTTGAAAATGTTGGACTCTTTCCCTTACATTTTTGGTCTGTCCCAATCGCCTTTTTTCACTCTTATAAATACCTCTGGGGAGATGGTTGATTGGTTGATCTGTGGATTAGTTAAATTTTTAAATTCAAGTTCGGTGTGTACTGGGCACAGAAGTCGCCCAGTTGGGGGCCAGAGTAATGGACTCTCTTTGCACTTTTGTTGTAAAAGAACATTCAAAAATGAATCAGTTTTCAAAAAGAACGCAAAAATGTGGGGACCAAGCTGCTTCACCGGCGAACGAATGGACCCTCTACACAACTGTATCGAGTGCCCAAAATTCCTCCATCCTCCACTGTCGACAAATGACAGTTAGCGCGTATTATTTATCGGCCCCTGCCCTTACATTTTCCATAACGCCCTGAGATGTTATGTTTTAATGTGTATGCCCCGCGCTCCTCCTTCGATCTCTCTACCAGAGTGAGACCTTCCTCCTGGGCATATGATGGCTACTAGGCCCAGCTCGGCGATTTTTGGTCCTTTTTTGAAGAAAGATATTCTTCTCTCTCTGGCACTCCATTGGGATCCAGCGTTCGCCTCTGCGAAGCCCCCACCGTACGAGCTCTGGCTGGGTCCACAGCGCACGGGTCATTGGCGCCCACTTATATAACCTCTCAAAACATGTGCCCCAGCTAGATGTCGGGTTGCAAATAACCAGTGGTGACCTGGTGACCGACCAGTGCTCTCGCTATCTGTGCTCTCTCCTGTTCTGGCTACTATATCTCTCACCTCTTCTTTCAACTTTCGACCTGTGAATGAAGGATGGAGGAATGGTCTAGCCGTCTAGTCTACCACTGCCTCGTGCCTCGGCGTCACTTTTCTCCCTTTCAAATTGCTCTCACTGTCTGCACTCTCTTCTCTCTCCTATTTTGACATTCTCTTTTTGCCCTCAATAGGCATTGGGCATTGATTAGTTGTCCATTGTCATTTTGATTTGTCAGACACGCAAAATTCAAAAAGTAGAAAACTTTGACAATTAGATCAGAAATTGGAATTTATGTTTTTTGCTGGCCCGCGATTCATTAGAAAAATCAAACATTTCAAATATTTCCCCAACCTCCGATGCGAAGCGGCCAACACTGCGTCGTGGATGTTCGGGTAGAACTGGTCCTTGGGCACCGAGTTGTGGAATTCGCACAGCTCGAGCATGTCGCGCACCGGCGCCTTTGCGCCCGCGAACAGCACGTTCACCTTACGCTCGTTCAGCTGGTGGTAGAGCTGAAAATGGGGAATTCACGAATTTGGACGGCAATTTGTGACAAAAAAAATATTTTTGTAAAATGTTAAATCACCGGAGCAGAGGACGTTTGGGCAACTGGGTGTTTTGAGAAGCCATAACTCGGTATTTAAGCTAAAAATTTGAAACGGATGCTAATGCAAAGCTCAAAGTGTGCCTATCCAAAGATATAATCATTCGTCGGATAGTCCAAAAATTGGCCAAGTTATGGCCAGATGCTTGAAAAAATCAGGGATTTTTGTAGTTTTTTGACCATAACTCGTCCCGAACTGAACCAATCAATTCCCTCCCAAATGCCATTTTATAGAGCTTCCATTGATCTATCCATTCACTTTTGGGATCACTCTCCAATCTCTATTCCTTGCTAAGTTATTGCTTCTCAAATGTCTCCTCGTCTCCGTCGCCCAAATGACACGTTTGGCACTCACATCAGCGAGTGCGTTGATGCTGGTGTAGTCGACGAACGTGAATCCGGTGCAGTCCACGATCAGACTCTTCACAGTGCCGCCTTCCGATGTGCGCGACCTCTTCAGCTTGTGGCCGTCTCCAGCGTTCATCAGCAAGTGTCCGTTCCCGTTGCACTCCACGTCGGCACATTTTGCGCGCGGTGTGTCGCTCTGCGCACCCCCGGGCAGCGGCATCGTGATCGCCTTGTGCGCCGACTTGGCAAAGTGCTCCACGTTGGTGAAGAGCTGGAAAGGTGTCTGTCACACATTTGAACAACGACATTTCCAAAGTTTTGATTTGCCGCCCAAATCTGGTGCGCTCTGGATCTTTGATTTGATCCCTTGATGGGTTTCAATGATGGCGCGAATCTGCCGATCAATGCTTAAGCTTAGTTAGCTAAGCTTTAAGTTTGCCTTGGCTTTGGCTAAAACAACTTATTTGGCTATAACGTTAAGCTTACTCGTAATCTAAGCTTTAGCTTAAGAATCGATCCGCAATAAATGTCGTAGTGCCGGTTTCAACCTAAGCGAATATTGAATTCTAATTGGCCGGATCAGACCCGTTAAGTGCTCTGTGCATTTTCAAAAATCTGGCTCTGAAGCCTTGTCTCCGAACAAAATTTTAACATCCAAATTCTCATATTGAATCTCATGGAATGGCCGACACGGTTAGAAACTAGAAATCGATTTCTAAAAAAAAATACAAAATCATGCACGGTTTTCAGAACAACTGTCGCGAAACATTCATTTAAAAACATTAAAACTATTTCCCTAGCACAGCCAATTTGGGGTGCCGTGGGTTCGATTCCCACCGGCGCATATGCCCTTCCCCGGACCAACTCACTCTTTAATCAGTTAATTAAAGTGTTCCCCTCAACATGTAAAAGGCCGAAAAGCCCTTTGTCGTTGTAGTGGTTAAAACCCACAACTCTATTTATTTTAGGTGATCCCCTTTTTTATCAGTGTTTTTTGTTTGCTCTGACCAGCGGTGCGTCGAAGCGGAAGATGCGAATGCCGTGCCCGAGCGGCGTCACCCTGCCGTAGCGGCCCGAGTCGCGGTAGTTCTCGGTGCCGGTCAGATTTGACAGCAAGTGCCAACGCGGCCTAGAAAATTGAAAAACGGCAGAAATCGGTTACTAAAATCAACGGAGCACAATTCCCCCGAGACCATTGGATGCGGAACACGGTGGTGAGCAGCGCGAACGTGACCGCCAGCGCCAACCCCTGCATCACGTTCAGCACCACAGTGGCCACAATGGTCACCACCCAGATCAGCTGAAATTCATGCAAAGATTGTGCTGCAGTGTATTGGATAATCAATATTTTTGGTGGTCCTTGGCATTACATATGATACCCCATTCATGTCTTGTCTTGTGTATTTCCGAAAGCGTAGATTCCCAAGTTAGCCAAGAGCTAATAAGTAGTTACCAATCTCGAAAAAGCCAAACCTTTTCCATAATTGTAATTCATTGTGTGAGTACCTAAGCCAAAAAGCGGCAGTCACTTTTTTGCCAATGGATGGACAAACTGTCACTTGTATATCCCAAAAAGTCTGGTGTATTGCATGTTTGATTGCCAAATCAGGCTAAGGCCAATCAAACTTGTCCAGTGTTTAAATTTTAAATTCTCTTCTTAAATGCTAATTTGTTTGGATTGAAGATCAAACTGTAGAGAAGAATGAACGCACAAAGTCAATCTTGGACACTCGCCACAAATGGACAAATTCGCGTGGGCACCGCTGGAACGCATTTTTCATCGAATAAATGATGATCACGGCCAGAATGCACTAAAAATGAGTCCAATTAGAGCTGAATTATTGCTTGAAAATTGCCCACCATTGGCAAAGTGGACAGCAACGGTCCCACAAAGAGGATGACCACCAACAGCAGAAGGGCACTGAACAGCGAGGAGAGCTGCAAAAAACACATTTGCCCAAACAATCGGAGGGGAAACAGAACCAAAATGATATCAGACATAGGTACTCCCAATTTCATCCATTTGCCAAACGAATTTTAAATCCTATAATTTCACTATTGCGAAGTCATTGAAAGGTTCAAAGTGTGCTCTAATCTATTGCCATATTCAGCTCAGCATTGGTTTTTACTTGTTCAACTGACATTGTGTCATTGTAAAGAGCACTATTTGTGCTTTTTGGTTTGTTCAATAAACTAAACTAAAAAGCTGGTCCAAACGATTCCATGTTTGGCACCATTTTTGTAGAGCTTTCATAGTTCTATCGAATGAGTCCAAGAACCCTGTCTTAGCTTCGTTCTTTGTCCAGTTATTTTCCGTCAAACTGTCTATGGCACTGGACGTTCGTCACTTAAACATTCCCCGCCCGTACAAATATATACAAAGTAAAAACAACGTTTAAATTCAAAAAATTGAATCGATGGCGATTGACGAATTCGAGAGTAGTACCATTTAATTATGTCTGTACCTGTGTTTGTGCGCCACACTCCACGTTCAGCATGGAGCGGCCCAGTGCCGACGAGACGGGAAATGTGGTGAAGAAGGAGGACAGCGAGCCGACCAGTCCGAGCGCGTACAGCTCCTGCAAAAGGCGCGCACATTACATGAGCTCACCGTACAGAGTACATATTCGTATTGTTTCACATCATGTTTATTGAAACAACTATTTTTTACATAACGTGAAGTTTCGCAATTTTGAACTTTTCGAAATGTTTTGGGCTAACACTCACCAAATTGTTGTCCGTCTTTGTGCCCATCTGCCGATTGAACACCTTGCACATGGAGAGGTGCAGTGCCACCGCGACAAAGGCAATCTCCAGGGCGTCGCCGAACACGTATGGGAGCAGCTCCACACGCGGTAAACGAGCAATCGGGAGGCTAAAGAGCGAGTCAAATTTCGGTTTATTTTTGCATGACTGATGGCTTTGTGGGTAACTTTATTTGTCAAAATCAAGTTCTGAACTTAAAGAATTAGCTTACTAGCTCAAAGCATGTCAAGGTCATTGAATGACGTAATGTTTTGAGAAGCCATATATAATTGGTTAAGACTCAAGCTAAACATTTGAATCTGATGCCATTGGAGAGCTCAAATTATGCAAACGAACCAACATTTTTCAGCATAAGGATGGGTCCGCGGATTCCAAAGCAACCTAGTCCCAATTTTTTGCAGTATACTCCCCACATGTCCCTCCACAAAAGTATCTTTCGGAGCGTGCAAACATTTAAATTGAAGCGGCTGGCAGCAAGTCAAATTTGAGTGAACCCCCTTTCCCCTTGAAAACGAACCAATATTTTTTAAGCCAAAAATAGTCTATATTTTACAATTAAGCAATGTTTGTTTTGCGATTGGATATTTAAGAGCACACTTTTCTGCACAATAATTACAGACTAGATTTTATTTTAAGAGTTTTAAGAAAATAAAAATTGTCCGAAAATGTTGACCCACCCAGTGGGCACATGGTTGAGCACGGTGATGTTGAACTGGCCGCTGAAGTTGGCCAGTGCGGAAGCGCCGGTCATCAGGGCGATCAGAATCAGCTCGATGGGCAATGCGATCGGCACCAGTCGACGCAATCGGGCACTGAGCACATCCTTGCCCAGGTAGAGGAACACGAATGCGCACAACGACAGCACCAATGCGGTCACGTTGATCTGGGTGAGCTGCAGCGCCAAATTTTGGAGTATCTGAAATGTTGACAATAAAAATACGGTGATCATGATCAGATCTTGGCGATTTTATAAATAAAGCAACTTTTGAGTTTTGACAAGAATTGAATTGGAAGACCAAAAATCAAAATCCGGGTCAAGCTCAAAAAATGATGCATCGTTCTGTATGCGAATTTCAAGTGCTTAAGTAAAAATCTATGATTCAATAAAATCTGATTTTGTAATTGTATAATTTTTGATACATTGTTTGTCGATCAGTGTCTGATTTTAAATGCTGTCCATTTATGTGAGAAAGAAAACATTCTTTGGTTGGGAATCGGACTCAGATTGTTGAAAATTGTCATTTTAATTAGTTAGCTTCTACTTTAAATGAAATCTTTCAAATTTGCACATTTTAAGCATAAACTAGTTGCGATTACGAAAAAGACTAGTCCACATTCTTTATGCCTTCGCGGGGGCTCTCACCGTGTACAAATGGCCGGGACCACCGCCCGTCTTGCCCGGGTCCAGCTCGACCAGTTTACCCAACTGGATGACCACCACGTGCACTGCAGCCTACACAGAAGGTTCCAACTAGAGTCCGGGGAAACCATACCGTCCGTATTACGGCCGTAATTAAGGCTTTTACGGTTACGGAAAATTACGGCATTTTTAAAAAGCCCGTAACGGAGCCGTAAACCGTAATTTCAAAATTCAATCCGTTTGTGCTTTATCTTGCTGTTTTCAGCCGTTTCTTACACAAATTGTAATGGTAAATGAACAGAGAATTTAAATACGGCTTTTACGGGTCCTTTACGGTACGGCTCCGCTCTCTAGTTCCAACTCAGTGCAAAATATTAATTTGAAACACAAAAATGTTACGCCGGTGCAAAAGCCGTTGACCAGCTGGTCCGACAAGTACGACGCCAAGAACTCGACGCGAAAGACGGCCATCGCAATTTGGATGAGCCCCGCGGTGAGCGTGATCGCCTGATGGAAAGACCAATACAAATGTCAATTTTTTGGACTTGCATTTAAATTTATATTTGACCAAAAGAGGTTACTGAATTGAAGATGCCATTTTAGGTTCTTGTATCCAAATTCGGGAGCTCAAAGTACATTTAAGCTTAGAATACGGTCCAAAAATCGAAGAAATGCGCACCTGGACCAGTTCACTGGAGTCCACGTCCATGCGCTGGATCAGTGCACTTCTGTTGCGCAACGCGCTCAAATCGCCGCCTGTCTCCAGAAGGCGCACTTCCGCCTCCAAAAACTCGCGGTCGAGGCGTGCGGCAATGTCACGGCACGATATGCCGGTCATCAGCGACAGAATGGCGAACGAACCTGAAGCAGCCAAAAGGGCTAGATTCGTGAATGACTTGACTAGAGTCTGACCGATGGAGACGTGTTTGGAAGTGCCGAAAAGCATGTATAAGAGCACAGCAAAGAAGGCGGTGTACAGCCCATGCACTGGGTCCAGACCCGACAAAATGGCGTACGCAATGCCTGTGAATGGGGAGTAAAATGTATAGGCGTAGTAAATACTATTTTAGCAACATTCAGTCAAATGTAAGGAATTGATGATCGATGCGACACACTTTTGATTTTATTAAGGATCTTGCGATGCTAGAGTGCCGTACTTCTGTCACTTGTCTAAAGCTTGTATCTGGTACCTACCTGATACCTATTCTTCTGGATCCAATTGGTCCAAGGTTACCGCTTAAAGTACAATCTAGTCTTAGTCTTTCTTCTTGACCTAAGTTTAAAATGTAATCCCAAGGCTAGACTATCTGATCTTCTTTTAACTCTGTAGGTCTCAGATTACAGCAGAATTTAGCGTGTCTTCTTAAGTTCTTAACATGAAATAAAAATAAAGTATAGTTAATATCCTGAACTTGGAAATATATAACTAGTAGTCTTAGTCCTTTACATTTAAACAATATACACACTGTTTTTCCATTTTCCCTGACCTTGTGGAACGTGCACCACGCCCACTGTGATGCCGGCCATGAAGTCGCCGCTCAGATTGTCGCGCCATGCGTAGTTGGGCAGCCACTGGAGGATGGGGACGAACGAGAGCACGAAGCGGAGAAAGTGCTGCGCCGAGTGGCAGCACTGGAAGTGGCGCCGGAGCACAGCGAGCGGGCTCCACGCGAACTTGGGCAGCGGCCGGAACTGGAACAGCTGGTCAAACTCTTGCTGGAATGGAGAAAAATAAATATGTGACTGTGATTGATTCGTTTGATCGGCTTATTTTTTTGTTTGGATCTGGCTTGGTCCTACTTTTGTGTTAAATGTAATGTTTGATAGATGTGATAGGTTACCTTACCGGACATTTGAGGATATTTTGAGGAGAAAAAAATGATCAATTTTACGGCTCTATGCCTAAGTTAGGCTATGGATCAGAACGTGCGTGTTTTAGCCAAAATCTAGGCAAGCCTAGTTTAGATTGATAATTTTTTTCGCCTCAAAATATCCTTAAATGTTGGGTCCTCAAAAATTCAAATGTCCGTCCTCAAATGTGGTTGAGCGCGGTTTGATGGTTTCAATTTTTAAGCACTGGATCAAAAAGCGAGTTTCTACTTTCTATGCTTCGAAAAGCTTCAGAAATTTTTATAAAAATAAAAAACCCAATGAAATCGCGTCTGGATTTTGTTGATCGTCATTCTCCTGTGCTTGCCTGGTTGATGTAGGCGGTGCGGATTGGCGCCAGCTGACCGCTGGAGAGCCCGAGCGGCGTGGACGGTGGCGGCGGCGCGGGGGCGAGCTGGCGCAGCGAGCCAGCCGGCTCAGCGCCGTTCGCAGTTGGCGCGCCAGCGCGCTCGTGCTGGTCCAACTGCACTGGCACACTGACGTTTTTGGGAATGTGCATTTGGACGGCAGCGCCGATTTGTGGTGCCCCGGCTGCAACAACAACGCCGTGGGACAGCTCTAAACAAGTATTTTTATTGAAAAAGTAAAAGACGAAATGGATAAGATGAATTCGCTACCAAAAATGGCAGAGAAAAAGCTACCAAATGATTGCATGAATATTTGACGCTGAATAACTTTGTTCAGAATGGTCAGATCGGCCTAATTTTGGTACCATTCCATTCAGCTCTTAGAGAGACGCTTCCAATCAGCTATTTACT
>VAHH01000735.1:0-12306 GCA_013357305.1 Radopholus similis | reverse complement strand
TGTAGTCAACTAAGTTATTTTAGCCTAAGCCAAGGCAAGCTTAAAGCTTAGCTTAAACTGAGCCTACGTCTAAGCGTAGGTCCGCGAAATGGAAACCTAGATTAGCTTACGACTAAGCTTAAAGTGTAGTCAACTAAGTTATTTTAGCCTAAGCCAAGGCAAGCTTAAAGCTTAGCTTAAACTGAGCCTACGTCTAAGCGTAGGTCCGCAAATGTCGCACCACTCTTCCAAAAGCATATGAATTTCTTTCCTTTCCCCACAGGACCCGAGCGCTGATCGCCAAGCACAATGCGGCGCATGCGCGCGGCCAAGTCTCGTTCCGGCTGGCCGAGAACCACTTGGCGCACTTGAACGCCAGCGAGTACAGACAGCGCTGCGGATTCCGCGCGTCCGCCACGCGCCGTCGCAATCCGCCGGTGGCGAGGCCGAACGCCGCCAAAAATCACCTGCCCGAGTCGGTTGACTGGCGCAAGATGGGCGTAGTGACGCCGGTCAAGGACCAGGGCCAGTGCGGCTCCTGCTGGGCGTTCAGTGCCACCGGGGCGCTGGAAGGCGCGCACGCAAAGGCGGCCGGCCAGTTGGTGTAAGTAAAATGGGAGTAGGGTTTTTGGGCATAGAATTGATCCATCACAGATTTGATTGGACCAGATCAGTTGGCTTCAATTTTCATTGTAGACTGGGCTGGGTCTTGATCAACTTTTGATTAGGCTCCAAACCAGATCAAATCGGATTGATGATTGTAAAAATAAGTCAGCGTAGAACGGATCAACAACCAAATGAGATCGCGTCTAGAATCGATCCATCACAGATTTGATCATTTGATTGGATCAGATCAGTTGGTTTCAATTTTCATTGTAGACTGGGCTGGGTTTTGATCAAATTTAGATTAAGCTTAAATCAGGTAAAATCGGAAAATCGTGCTGGGACGATTTCTCAAACCCGCCATAATGTAGGCTTAAAAATGGGCTAAGCTTAGGCTAATTTAAGCTAAAGCTAAACTAAGCTAGCCTAGATTTTGAGCTTACGCTAAATTAAGCTTAAACTAAATAAGCTAAGCTAGCCTAGATTTTGAGCTTAAGCTAAATTAAGATTAAACTAAATTTACCTTGGTTCAAAATTTAAGCTATGATATAACTTTACCTCTAAATTTAAGCTTCAAGTAGCCTGCATTTTAAAACATTACATTATGACGGTTTTTGAGGAATCGTCCACTATTGGCAGGTGGATTTGAGTAGCACCAATCAAATTTGGCATTGTTTTGCAGTTCGCTCTCGGAGCAGAACCTGGTCGACTGCTCCACCAAGAACAGCGGCTGCAATGGCGGTCTGATGGATCTGGCGTTTGAGTACGTGCACGACAACGGCGGCATCGACACTGAGCAGAGCTACCCGTACCTGGCCAAAGACGGCAACTGCACCTACTCCAACCGCAATGTGGGCGCCACAGTGGCCAGCTTCGTGGACTTGGCCACCGGCGATGAAGAGGCGCTCAAGGTCCGGTGGAAACACACAAATTTTAGGTCGTTCAACGACATTTGAGGACCCGACACTTTGAGGATATAGGCCGATCTGATCCGTGCTAGGTCATGAGTTAAAAAGTGCAACATTGTGCATCAGTTAAAAAGTGCAAAATGTAAACTTAGCTTAGCTTAATATTTAGCTTATGCTTAGTTCCTAGGTAATCTTAGCTTAGAAGCTTAAGTAAAACTTTAAGCTGAGATTTAAACTAAGCTTACCTAGGAACCAAGCTTAATAAGCTAAACTTTAAGCTAAGCTAAGTTTACATTTTGCACTTTTTGACTGTTGACCGAACTAGCACTTTTTAACTAATGACCCATTTTGCACTTTTTAAGACATAGCACCGATCTGATCATTTCTCAAATGTCCGTCCTCAAACACATATGTCGGGTACCCTCTGGTCAGAGGTCATTAGAGGATTAGAGTGCCAGGCAATTTGAAGTCTTCATAGCCTTTGTCATATTTAAGATTAATAAGTGAAACAAATGTCATTATAAAGCCCTAAGTGTGCTCTATCCAATGGTATACAGGTATGCAAAACTTTGAGATTTTCGCGTCAGTCTTTGGCCAAGTTATGGTCAAATGTTTGAAAAAATCGGGGATTTTTCGAGTTTTTTGGCGACCGCTTGGGCTAGTCCCTTTTCATTCCTTTCCAGTTCCCACATCTTCTTGGCTCTTCTGCCTTAAAAGGCCATCCATTTTGGCCAGACTTCTCACTTCTTTCTCCATTGGGAGTCGCGTTGGCCCTTCCCCTTTCCTCGTGGGCCTTTTCCTCTGGTACCCCTTTTCTCTCATAACGGCATATTTAGGTGAAAATAAAGGTGCTATGTCATCAGTTAAAAAGTGCAAAATGTAAACTTATCTTAGTTTAAATTTAGCTTACTAAGCTTAGTTCCTATTAGCTTAAAGTTTATCTTACTAAGCTTAGTTCCTAGGTAAGCTTAGCTGACTTACCAAGCTTAGTTTTTCTTAGGTAAGCTTAGCTTAGCTTAAATCTCAGCTCTAAATTTTAATTTAAGCTTAATGCCTAAGCAAGCTAAGCCTAGCTTAAATCTCAACTTAAAGTTTATCTTACTAAGCTTAGCTTGTTTAGGTATTAAGCTTAAGTTAAACTTTAAGCTGATATTTAAGCTAAGCTAAGCTAACCTATGAACTAAACTTAGTAAGCTAAACTTTAAGCTAAGATAAGTTAACATTTTCTTTTTAACTGATGACCCAATTTGCACTTTTTAACTCATGAACTAGCACGGAAAATAAATTCTTGAACGGCTACACGATTACTTAAAATAAATTTTTAACACATTCATTAATTTTACAGGCTGCTGTTGCCGAACAGGGCCCGATCTCGGTGGCCATTGACGCGAGCAGTTTCCTCTTCCAGCTCTACTCGGACGGAGTCTACAACGACTGGTTCTGCGGCAACGAAGAATCTGACTTGGACCACGGTAGGCTAAGGCCATGATTTTGCAAAATTTATTTAAAAAAAGTTTAAATTAAAAATCAATAATCAAGAAAATTATGAATCTGATTTGGACTACGGTACGTTTTTAGGGGCTGTCCTGACAATTGGGCTCCAAAATTTTTCGGACAATTGGACACCAAATAAGAAATTTTTAAAATAAACTTGGCTGCAATTTAGGCTTAGAAATAGGTTTAAATCTTAGGCTTAGTATGGGCTTAGGCTAGGCTTAGGCTTGCATTGGCTTTGGCCTAAAATTTCAACGATTTTGGCATTCATAACTTTCGTCGGGAGACCAATTGTCCAAAAATTTTTGGAGCCCAATTTACCGGCATTCAGATTCAGGCCTTGAGACGGTGAGATTGTAATATTTTTCCATTTACAAAAATTATTTTAATTTTAAAAATCAATAGTCAAGTAGATTTTTAAATGGCTTTTTTCTAGGTGTTCTTTTGGTCGGATACGGTACGGACCCGAAGGACGGCGACTACTGGATCGTGAAGAACAGCTGGGGCCCCGACTGGGGCGAGAAGGGCTACATCCGGATGGCGCGCAACAACAACAACATGTGCGGAATCGCAACAATGGCGTCCTACCCGAAAGTCTAAAAAAGAGGTAATGAAGAGAGCGAAGAAAAAACAACTGTGACGTGAATGATGGCGTCAAATGAAAATAGTAATAATTGTTCTGACATTTGATTATTTGCACTATGATTTATGTATGTGTTGTGTCATAAACAAAAGGCATTTATTTATGTTATGTCAAAGCACAAATATACACATCAATTTTAAATGGACGTCATTTTTTCTGCCGACTAAAATCATTTATCAACATTTTTCCGCCGTTCTGCTTTGAGATCATTTCAAGGAATAGCAAAATGCCTAGACCTGAATTTCAAAATTTGTTTCTGGTTTCGATGAACTTTGCTTTTTCTCCCGATTCAAAACTTTACTACACAAAATGGGGGCCAAATAAAAGAGAAATGCAATAAAAGGTAGGGACTTGAAGCTTAAAAAGGCATTCCATTCCAAAAAAGGACGGAAATAGACAGATCCATTTTTTTGGTTTTTTTGTCGCCACTTTCTGCCGTTTGTTCCATCATTAGGGCTTCACCAGAGCACACACTTTACTGCCCACTCCTCCGTGTTGGTCCGGGAATTCGCATTCTTCCTCCAGCTCTGCATGGATTTGGTTGCCCACTTTCAAGAGCCCTTCAATAGTGAACTCCTTTTCGTCGGCTGCCGCCAAATTCAATTTTTTCGCAGTGAAGTTGCGTATCTTTTTGTAGAATTTGAGGCATTCCTCAAATTCATTCTCTTCTGACTCCGATTTGGCGCTTTGTTCATCGCTTTGTTTGTCGCTTTCCGCGTCATGTTCTTCCACAAATTGGTCCCATTCGGCCATCAAATTCTTGCACATCCTATTCTGGATCACTGCAGATTTCTTATGCCACAACTCTAGAAAGTAGAAATTGATTCCAATAATGAGTGTGTAGGTGGAAAGAGTGATTCCAAAATTTGAATGCAAAATTTATTCCGAGAGCTTATTACTTTTACTGACCTACTGATATATTGATGCACAAATTTGGTAGCTTTTCATAGCTTTTTACACCACTTTTAGTAGCGAATTCATCTTATCGGCCAGTTTAGTTTAATCTTGGCACATATAGGTAAGCTTAGCTTACTTACACTTAAAGTGCGGCGCGACCCTTTCTTTCACATTAGTTTGACTGTTTCTTTCGCACCTACTGTTTCCAATCTCTCACTGTTCTGCTTCCCCCCTTCTCCTCTTTGCCCCTTTCCCTAGTTCCTTCCCATAGTTTGAACGTTTAAACGTTTAAAGTCAATCGCTGTGAAAGTTTCTATCAAATTATAAAATTAATGTGAAAGAAAGCAAATTGCCCCCACTATAGTTTAAAGTCTAGCTTAATCTTGGTACCTAGGTGCGCTTAGCTTACGCTTAGCTTAAAGTTTAGTTTAATCGGCGGTTTTTGACAAACGGTTCAGCAGCCCAGTGCCCATGTGTTTATTAATTTACTATGTTCTTCTGACCACTCTCTGTTCATATATGTGGACCACTGATTCCCGAGTTTCCCATAAAAGCACCTACCCGATCGAAGGACGTGCCCCCAGTATTGCCAGGTTCGAGCGGCCTGTGCATAGCAGCACACTGTGACCAAGTAGTTCTTATCGCCTGACTTGATTTCACTCAATTTTTGATGTTCATGATCAAATGCCTCCAAATAGTCGCTGGCGAGCCCTTCGAGTTCCTCTTTGGGCTTTGAGTCATCATCGTCACTCAATGAAGTAACTGCAGTTCCAAAAAAGGCGAACAGAAGCAGTGCAATAAAGGCGCCTTTTTGCATTCTTTTGTGGAATTAAAGAAGGGATGTGGGAGAAGGCAAATGGCAAATTTTGAATGGAATTTAGTGCTGTGTTCGTTCGTTTTATATTGCCCCATTTATTTATGTTTTATTTTCACGGATTCGCTAGATCATATAGAATAGTACAATCAATCCATTTGCAAATCTTTAGTACTTAGTGATCAATTTTTGACATTGATCTTAACATCTTAAGGGCCAAACAAAATTGCCAATTTTTAGGCGGAACGTCACTTTTTTTAAATTCCCACAATTTTTTAAAGTTACTAAAAATAAAATCAAAACACGTAACTTTGTTAAGCTAATCGTTAGCTTTAATTTGGTACTAAGTTTGACATTGTTCGTCAAGTTTTCAGACAGTTCTATCAATTTCTAAAAAGGAAACAATTTGAAGATTAATGGAAAAAATAAAGGTTTTGTATGTCGGCGGCTAAAAAAACATTTTGTCGTTATTTCCGATTCAAAACTTTACTCCATGTTAGAAGACCAAATAAAGGCGAAACGAGAAAGCACCAAAAATGTGTATGACAGTTCGTCCGTCTTGAGACATGAGTGATCAAACGAAAGGACAGATTGATCCAAAAAAATTTGTTTTTAACTCGTTCTTTCTTCTTTCGCTCGCAAACAGTTGTTTTTGCCCTTGTCACTTCCCCCACACATCATTTGCGCCAGACCAGAGCGCACACTTTTCCGGCCAATCCCCTCAACAGCCCAACTTGTTTGGGCGGCCCTTGTTGTGCCACGAGCCCCACTTGTCCGGGTGACTCTTTCTTTACGAAGATTTCGCATTCTTCCTCCAGCTCTGCATGAATTTGGTTGCCCACTTTCAAGAGCCCTTCAACGGTGAACTCCTTTTCGTCGGGTGCCGCCAAATTCAAATTTTTCGCAGTGAAGTTGCGTATCTTTTTGTAGAATTTGAGGCATTCCTCAAATCCCTTTTCCTCCAATGAGTCCGATTTGTCACTTTCTTCTTTGTCACTCTCTTTACTGTCTTCGCCCAATTTTTCCCAGTTGCGAATTAAATTTTCTTTCGCCTGGTTCAGAATTAATGTGGATCTCTTCTGCCACAATTCTGGAAGTTGCGAAAAATATAAATAATTAGGTTTGATTTTGAAAAAAGTGAGTTGTGAGTTAAAGTTAACCAATACCACAATCAAATCTCGCTATACGGCCTCCAAACACTGTTAGAGCAGTGGGCACTTACCCGGCAATGGAATAGATTTTGAAACATAACTTTGGAAGAAATGAAGCTTTTAAATTTATTCCAATGTCATTTTGGAGCCTCAGATGTTCTCTATCGAAGGTATATTCAATTTCTGAAAAGCTCAATTTTTGGCCAAGTTATGACCAAAAGTTCGAAAAAAACATCATTTTTGAAGTAATATTATTTTTGCCATAACTTGGGGCAAAAAATGGATCAATCGAAAAGCGTTTTTTGGGGCTATTTGTTGCTATTCAAAGCTCCATCTAGTGACATTAATATTATCAAATCGCCAGTTCCTTTAACTCAGCCAAATTTAATGCTAAGAAAGTGTATGAGATATCATTGGAAAGCTCAAAGTGTGCCCTATCTAATGATCTGTTCAGCTCTGGGTTTGGCCAAGAATTGGCCAAGTTATGGCCAAATGTTTGGAAAAATCGGCCAATTTCCGATTTTTTGGCCATAACGTTCAAAACTGGACCAAGCAATTCAAACTTAGCACCATTTTTGTAGAGCTTCCAAAGATCTATCCAATGAGTCCAAGAACTCTGTTCTAGCATCGTTCCTTGTCCAGTTATGTCTCATAAAACAGCCTGGCACTGGAACGTGGGCACTGGAAGCTACCCCACCGACGAGTATTTACTTACCCGGCTGAACGGCGCGTCCCCAGTATTGCCAGGTTCGAGCACCCAGTGCATAAGTGCACACAGTCTCTGCGTACTCCTCATCGTCGGGCTCCATTTTACTCAATTTTTGATGTTCCTCTTCAAATGACTTCAAATAGAGAGTGGCAATTTCCTCCAAATTCTCGCGATCCTCCACTTTCATGTGGTAGTAGCCAACGCCAGCGGCACTCTTGTGGTGAGGCTGAACAGCCTCGTCAGAAGCGATGGAGACGCCAAAAAAGGCGAACAGCAGTGCAATGAAGACGACAGCTTTTTGCATTCCTGCTGAGTGCTGACGTTGTTGCTTGTGTAAAATGTGTAGTAAATTGGAATGTAAAAATGGGGAGAAATATGGATGGATTTTGTGAAGCTTCTCGCGCGTTTTATTTGCCTACTTTATCAAATGTTATTGCAAAATGAAAAAATAGTCGATTAAAGATCTGCCAAAAATAATTCTGATTTGTTTTTACCTTTTTACTACACAATTCTCGCGTTTGCTTTTGCACTGTTTTCTCTGCTTCATCGGATCTTTTAGCATGCGAATCAATTTTCGATACTGATTTTATTAATGTATCAAAATAATAAATAATAATACGATTTCATATCCATCCAAATCCAAACATACTAAATTTAATGTCATCATATTTGTTGGAATTGAGTGTCAAATTCGACACTTGGCATTGCCATAACTGTTGCCGGTACATGTCGTTTGGACCCCCATTTGAGAAGCGCTATAACTTGGCAATGGATAGAGCTATATGAGAGACCCCAAAAGTGATTTGGTGTGTCTGTGGAAGCTCAACAAAATGGCATTTGGAAAGGAATTGATTGGACCAGTTTGGGCCAAGTTATTGTCAAAAAACACCAAAAATCCTAGATTTTCAAACATTTGGTCATAACTTTGCCATCTCAGGCTTTAGACCACTTTCTCTGAACATACAAAGAAATAATTGATTGGACTCAAAAAGGTCCATTAGAGCCCAAAATAGAAATAGCCGACTATTTTGCAAAATAGCCGATTTCTCAAATTAGCCCTAAACATAATCTTCCATCGCTCCGAATGATATTTTTGGGTTGTGTTTCATAATATTTTTTTCTTTCTTTAATTTGATTTTTTTCTTTCTTTATTTTGATGAACAAAAAAAAGTAAAAACTAATACTAAACGGATAGTGGATAAACAAGTGAAGAATCTAGTGAGGGCAAATCAATCGAGTAAAATGAATAATATATCCGGTGATTGGACAAAAAAATAAATGAAAACATTATTTACAATAGTTTTTACGTTTTAGCTTTTCATTTATTTGCCTTTTCTTGTTTAGATTTTTTAATTTTTATTTTTTAAATAAATTTTAAATATTTTTAAATTAATTTTCAGTTTAAAAAATTCCCAAATGTTGTTCTATTTGCCAAATTTGTGTTCAATTTTATTGGCATTTTTGGTGGCAACAATGCCAATTGCTTTTGCCGGGAAAGGAGATGCAAATTCGAGTGGAGAAATGGCTGTTTTAGCTGCGCAAAAAAACCATTTTTTGGGCGCATTTGGAGCACCGCAAATTGACCAAAAAGGATCGAAAAGACGTCAGCCGCGCATTTCACTCGTCGAATACATCAAAAGTAGACCTGTTAAAAATAGAAATAATTTAAATTTAATTAAATTAAATGTTTTAAAAAATATTAAAAATTGAGTTTCTAAAGCAAAATTTTATACAAAAAAATATTTAAAAATTAGAATTCTTTTTTAATTAATTAATTTTTTTTTTAATTTTTTCTATTTTAGCTCTCTTAGAGAATGAACAAAATATGGCCAAGGCTATGGAAACTTTCGTTGAAAAAAGTTGCATTTACGCAAATGTAATCGGCCGAAATGAGGACAAATTAATTGTGAGTCCAATCAAAAAATCGGTTTTGGAGGCCTGTGCGAAGCAATTGGACGCTGAAAGTCACGCAAAAATAGGGCATTTATTTTTGGAAAAGGCCAACATTTTTGTGCAAAATTTCGCTCCAGAAGGAATTCAAAAAATGGCACTAATCGAGTCGAAGGCGCATTTTGGCGAATTTTTGGATGGAAAAAATATGGCTTTGGTTCCGCGCCAATCGCGATTGGAAATGGTCAAAAAACGCGAGGAATACGCTGGACTGGTGGAACTGCTACACACGATCCAAGCAAAGATGGACGCAAAGAGCGAAGCGGGTAAATTTATTCGGCGTGTCCGGACAATTGGGCACCAAATGAGACTTTTTTAAAATAAACTTGGCTACAGTTTAGGCTTAGAAATACGTGCTAGGTCATGAGTTAAAAAGTGCAAAATGTAAACTTATCACAGCTTAAAGTTTAACTTAAGCTGAGATTTAAGCTAAGCTTTTGCTTAGGCATTAAGCTTAAGTTAAACTTTATGAGATTTAAGCTAAGCTTAGCTTACTTAAGAAGAACTAAGTTGGTAAGTCGGCTAAGCTTACCTAGGAACTAAGCTTAGTAAGATAAACTTTAAGCTAATATTTAAGCTAAGATAAGTTTACATTTTGCACTTTTTAACTGTTGACATAGGCACCTTAGAAATAGGCTTAAACCTTAGGCTTAGTATGTTTAGGCTTATGCTAGACTTAGGCTTGCGTTGACTTTGGCTAAAATTTCAACGTCCAAAAATTATTGGTGCCCACTTGCCCGGCATTCTTAATCGGTGGTACATCCTAACTCGGCGATAACCCAACTCGGCGATTAGTTACTAGGCAATTTAACATCCTAAGCCAGCTCAGCTTACATCTATCCTTAACATGAAGCAGAGTAGGTTGTTTTAAGTAGTTTAAGTCAAGACAAGCTTAGGCTTAATCCCCTACTTAAGCTTAAGTTACGGCTTAAGCTTAGCTCACATATAAGAACGTGTAGCCAATAAGTTGCATAAAAGCTAAAACAAAATTTTTAAGTGCAAAAAGCCAGTTTTAAAGAGCATCGAGTTGGGCGTTTCCTGTATCTAATATCCTAATATGGCACACACAAGGTGGGCAATATGCAAATTTGGGGTACTCTAAGATGGCGCAATGTCAGTTTATGATTAAAATGGAATAATTTATTGCAATCTCTAAATTTGAATTATTGATTTTATGCACATAATTTTAACAAATTTAAGCATTTGCCTTGAAAGCGGCTCTCTCCAAAAATGGGAATGGCCGTCGTGTGTTGCCAAGCGATTTGCTCAAAATGGTCCAAAAAATGCTTGAGCTGATCCCCGGAGAAGTGGCTTCTCCAAAAATGGGCCAACGCCGCAAAAGAGAAAACAACGGCGGCGGACCATCGCACGGCCAATTGGCGATGCTCTTCGTGGTCATGTTCGTTGGCTATCAAGTGTGAGTAAAAAATTCAATTTTTTTTTTAAATATACAATTAAAGTCATAATGTCATAAATCGAAGTAAAAAATTTTTTCAAATACAATTAAAGCCGCAAAATCTAACATTTAATTTTGAAATTGGATCGGCTTAATCGCGCCCCCAAAAGGGGCCTAAATCGCCTCCAAATTGTTTGAAAATATTTTGCGCCAAAATTTAGAGCCATCCGAAAGTCCACAGTTTCCTTTTAAAATTACATTTTTTAATTACTTTTTTTCCAAATTTGCAGTTTCTCCATTTTGGCTTACATTTTTTAATTACTTTTTTGCCAAATTTGCAGTTTCTCCATTTTGGCGAGTGCCTGGCAAGTGGTGGCTGGTGTGCCTGCCGCACTTCTGGAAACATCCACGGAGTTCGTGTCCTCCCTGTTCGCCCCAATGATTTGGCTCTTGGTCGGGTTCGCGTTCGGCTTCTTGACTGGACTGAATGCGCCCAAATGAAAATGCCAAAATGGCAGGAAAAGCCGAAATGCGAATTTTCAATTCAAACATATACACATAAATGCATACAACATATGTAAGGAAAAAGTATACATTTCATTGAGTAAAGGTACTTTTGCTTTGTGACTTCGTGAGACTGCTGCTGCTGCTGCTGCTGCGAAAGGACCGGAACAGGACAACCCGTCGCAGACAACCCGCCGACGCGATAATATTAGAGAAACTTGGCTACAATTTAGGCCCAAAAAATAGGCTTAAGCTTAAGCTAAGCTTAAGCTTGCATAGGCTTAAGCAAAAATGCCACGATTGGCTACATTTTGGGATTAGAAGTTTCTCTAATATTATCGCGTCGGCGGGTTGTCTGGCGGCGGGTTGTCGCGTACTGGAAAGGTGGAAAGGACCACCAAGGTCAATAATGTCCCCGCTGCCCAGTGTCCACCCAATATTCCCATTCCCGATTCCCCCACTGTCTGACTATCGAGGCGTTATTTCCCAGTTTCTGCAGTCTCTCCGCCACTCTCGTTTCTCGCCAACACAATCCACACGCACACATCTCGTTCATTGTGACCTGTGAGGCAGCACAGCAGACCCGTACCCACATCCATCCAAAAAAAATCAATTAAACAAGAGACTGACGACGTGACGAGACATCGAGATTGACGGAGTAGTGCCATGTTTCCTCTTACAATTGCCATTCAAATTTACCTTGTCTTGGGGACTTTTTGCGCTCAAGCGGCTGCAAAAGGTGGCGCCAGAATGCAATATTTTCTGCTGCAGCAGCAATATGCGCAGCAGCAACAAATGCAAGAAGATGGTACATTTTAAAAATTAATTTGACTTTTATGGAATTTAACAAAAAAAAATTGAATTTAATTTAAATGTAAGTATTAATATGCAAATTTAAAATAAAAAGTGATTTTAAAATTTATAAAATTCGCTTTTCAGCAAAAAATAATTTTTTTTGATAAATCCGGTTTTAGCCGCCGCTGACGCGCACAGAAGAGCGATGCTGCGCTTTCGCCGAGACACACTTTGCCACGATATTGGCGATGGGAAACAGCACTGCACCTCCATCCAGTGCGACCCCGAATACGGATGGTGGGTGCATTTGAAAATAATAAATAATATCAATGGACGTCAATTTTTTTTGCCACCCATTTTAATTTTTTCTGCCACCCCAAAACGATTTTTTGCCAAAACTTTCATTTAGAATGTTTGTATCAACAAGTATTATAGCTCATTCGACGCGTCTCGACGAGCTGAT
>VAHH01000734.1:0-21444 GCA_013357305.1 Radopholus similis | reverse complement strand
AGCTATGCCTCTGGACGGAACTGAACTCGCAACCCGCAAGGCTAGTCAAAAAGACTAACGGCTGCGCCACCAAGGCACATGTTCGTCACAACGAGAGAACAACGAACAATTGTTGACCATCGACAAGGATTTCTGCGGAGCAAGCAGCAAGAGAATGGGCTGCTTTTGAACGGATCCTAGCGTGAATGACTCATCTCAGCCATTATTTTCGATCAATTATTTAAAAATGAATAATAATTTTTTTTCAATCTGATTTCTACATTTTCCCTTTTCTATATCTATCATATCATAGTTAATATCTATGTACATTTCTACATTTGCCCCTTCCTTCATTGGTGCTGATGCGTCCTGCGCAAGTGGCTGTCGTGGGCGGCGTGCGAGGCAAAGCTCTTGCCACAGATGACGCACTGAACAGTTTTAGTTGCACCTTTTGCCAATTGCAAAGCTTACTTTAAACGGCTTTTCGCCGCTGTGTTGACGAACTAGGAACAAACAAAAACATTGCTCAATTGGTCTCTTGCCCCCCTTCCCAGGTTCCCCACTGTGCGTCCTCAGAATGGAGCTTGCGGTGAACGCCTTCTCGCAGTTGGGACATTTGTAGGGACGTTCACCGGAATGCGTGCGCAAATGCTTGTTCAGACTGGAGGACTGGGAGAACGCCTTTGGGCACAGCGGACACTTGTGCGGCCGATGGCGCTCGTGCACGTGCAGCACGTGGATGCGCAGTCGATCGCGTTTCTCGAACGAACTGAAAATTGTAAATAAAAGCACAAATGCATGGAAAATGGCTAACCGAGCACAGAGGGAACACGGAAATCGCCTGAATTCAAAAAACTGAGCATTGGTATTTCTATCGTGCCGGGGTCAAATGCTAGACGCAAATGTTCGGAACACAGGCCCACCTGTTTCCATTGTCCACACATCGCGTGTACTTGAGGTGTTTGTCCCTGTCCAATGGTGTTTTTAGAGGCATTGTGCTTTTGCCAGTTTACCTGTAATAAGCGTATGAGAACACTTTTCCACATCGGGGACAGCCGAAGCCTTGTGCACCTTCTCCGCTCGTCTCCATCGCGTGGATTTGTGCTCGCTCTTCCGCAGTCAGTCCAAAGCACACTTGACCAAGCGAAGTTAGTCAGTCCATTCTATTGACCACTTTCAAAATTTGAATGACCTACCTCTGTGCTGTCCTTTTGCCTTCTTCGGCGGCTTCTCTGTCTGTCTTGCCTCCAGCAGAACAATTTCATCGCCGCGCACGATTTGGCGAAGCACTGTGCCCGTTTTGGCGCACAAATTCGCTTGCCCGTCAAATGCCGTCAAACGGGCACAAAGGCGGCGCAAATGGGAGGGAATCTGAAACACCAGTCAGCAGATTTGTGAGCAAAATGTCGCACCTCAATTCTCGACCCCACTTGCGCAGAATGGCCAGGCCCATCAAAGATGACACTCATTCTCTTCTCGTCCTCCCCTTCTTTGGTACAGAGACGTAACATAGGAGCAGTGCAACAGACATTTGAGGAAGAGGAAGCTGCTGAAAGCCGATATTTATCGCCATCGAATTCACTTGCGCTTCTCACCTTCTTCTTCGCTGGCCTCTCTGTTGTTGTTTGTCGCATTTTCGGTATTATGTCCAATGATGGCGTCAATGCTCAACTTTGTTCGTTTTGGCCTTTTATCATGCACATTTTGCCCTGTCGCAGCTGCATTTTGTAAGGAAGCAATTTTTGGCAGGAGGAATGGAAGTAGAAGCGGATGAAGGGCAGGTCGAAGGAGCGGAAGAGTAGGAAGAGGAGGCCGAAGCAAGGGGAACAGGGCTGGCAGAAGAGGAAAACGAAGATGCGGAAAATGTGCACCAAAGGGCAGAGGGAACAGTGCAGTGGATGGCTGCGGTTGTCCATTGGCTATGTTGTCCATTCTTGCCTCAAATAAATGCTGAAATCAAATCTATAATATAAAATCTAAACTTTTACGGCATTTATATATGTTAGCTACGATTACCGTTTATACAATTGTAGAAATGGAATGTGTGTGTAGTCAGTCAGCCATGTTTTTGGTTGTCGAATGGGCGGTGCTAACCTTAGGGAGAAATGCACGTTGGCTACTGACTGGTCTGATTGAGTCACGCCCTCGCGACCCTTGGCGTCCCAGTGTCAAGTGCACTTTCTGGCGGGTGCTGGCCCTCTCTTTCGGGACCTTTGTCTACTGTATGTGTCTCCCCAAAAAGGCTATTCCATCCACTCCAACAGCCGCGCCCCACTCCAAACAGCGCGATCTGTTTGCCCAGTGGCCAAATCTGTGGCGGGGCCCAACGATGGATGTGTCACAGCAGCGGAGTCTGGACGCGAAAATTGCGGACAACCCAATTTTGCTCAATATTGGAAATGCACAACGGTGTCAAGTGGAGTGGACGGCACACAATGGACAAATGGGACAGACGGGAGGCAGCAGAGGGAAAGAAAGTGGATTATTTGCGGATGGATGTTGTGTATTGTAATCCCCAGCCGAATTCCAATTATTAGGCGCCCGCCAAGGGACGCGGCGAATGCCGTAATTTTTGGCGCGGCCCATCCAATTCCCCTGATAGGGCCGGTCGGAAATAATACTCCAGCTCCCGCGCCCCCTAATTCACTTAGCCAAAGATGGAGGGCGCCCGAATGCTACACATAAATGAATTTATAAATGCACCCCAAATGGATGCACAACAATATTCATCCATTTGACCGTATAAAGAAGACGACACATTGTCTCAAACATTTAAATATTAAATGTAGTATTAGTAAAAACTATTTGTTGGAGTAGAACTAAACTGGTCAGTGATTTTAGCTTTATTATTTGTTAAAATATTTCTCATTAATAAAGTACATTCGTTATTCCACCCAAATGATAAAGATTCGTATAAGAAATCATAATCAATGAAATGTTAAACAGTCAAGTCAATGTACAAAATGGGCCAGGAGGAGCGAGCAAATGAGGTTTGGGACTAACTCGGTGAAAATGAAAATGAAGAAATGCAACAATTCGTGGAGAAACAAATTAAAAAAACATTAAATTAAATTAAGATTACCAACCCATTCATTCATTTGTTGGCCAGTATCACAAACAGGTATCCCGCTTTGAGTTGCTCCACCGTCTGCAACAGGTCAGGCGCGTTGCGCGCCAACAGCATGCGACTGAAGTCGCTGGGCGGGAAAATGTGCGCCACGCAATTTGATTGCGGCACCTGCAGAGAGCGGCACAAAAAATGAATAGTTGGCACTTGGAATTTTTGCTCACCGCTCCGGAACTGACGATGCCGGCTGCACTCTTGGCGCTGAAGTATTCAATGAACGAGTTGTACATCTGCGAATAGAGGTATTGGAAACATTTTTTAACGAATAGGTGGATGGATACCTTTGCCGTTTGAATTTGGACGTCCTCACGGTCCCGGCCACACGGCAAGCAGATCAGTGCAATGTGGTTCTCTTCACGCTCCATTTTGCGCATCAAACCTGAAATGAATGGAATTAGTTGGCCATCTTGAGTTTCGCAAATTTGAGTCCACTCACTGTCTAGTTGTGTTTGTTCGAGACGCATTCGTTGGTTGACACGGATCAACGGAATTCCATTCTCGTTGGTCGTGACCAGCTCCGCATTCATTCGTGCAATCAGTTGTTCGTTGCCACACACCTATAAAGATTGTATCATTCGCCAAATTATTGTCCCACCAACCTTGTGCATCTGGACCAGTGTGTCCGCGTTCTTCATCGCCAGTTGGCCTTGCCACAGCACCGGATAGTTCTTGTTCGCACTGCTCTGCTTCTTCGGCGCAGCAGCAGCGGCGGCAGTAGGCCTCTGTTGCTCCGACTGTGCCGACGGCATTTGTTGTGGAGGCTGCCTCGGTGGTTGTTGCTGCACCGGCATTTGTGGTTGTGTGAGCATCTGCTGCGGTTGTTGTGCCGCAGAAGTAGTTGCTTTTCCCACCAGTGCATGCTGCTGCTGTCGTTGTTGCTCCAATGAGGCACTCGTCACAGCAGCATTCATCTGCTGCGCCAGCTGTTGCTGCTGCTGATGCTGTCTGATCAGCTCTTCGAACGCACCGCTCTGCTGGTGTTGTGCCATCAGCGCAGAGGCAGATGGGCCTAGCAGCCCGCCTCGGAGTAGACCTTCCAGCGCAGCTGCATTCATTGACGAATCGGCCGCAGATACGGCTGGTGCTTGACTCGCTGCCACTGTGGAAGTAGGCGCAGACAATGATTGGTGCACTGAAAAAACGGAGATTTAAATTCTTGCCAAAAAATCGCCCACATTTTGCGAGTGCAGCGGGTGTAATCTGGTTGGCCATCATGGCCATTTGGAATTGCTGCGTCTGCATCATTTGCGGCTGTTCCCTGAGCAGCCTGTACAACAGCGATGGATCCATCAGTCCGGCAGCAGCCATTGCTGAAGAGAGTTGTTGTTCAGCAGCAGATTGTTGTTGCCGATACTGTTGCTGGATGTGCTGCTGATACTGCTGGTATTGCTGATTGGTATTGAACTGCAGCTGCTGGCTGCTCGATGCCGTTTGCAGATGCTGCTGTGCTTTTTGTTGTTGCCGAGCTGCTTGGACTTGCTGCTGTTGTTGTCTGAGTTGCTCTTGCTGGTGCACTGAGGTGGATGGAGTAGCCACCATTTGTTGTTGCATTTGCTGATGCAAAACTTGGTAGTTTTGATTCTGTTGCGCCACCAAATGTTGTTTCACTTGTTTTTGGAGTGGCGCTTGCTGCTGCGTCTGAGCTGCCCATTGTGCTTGCACTCTCTGGTGTTGCTGTACTGCTTGAGCCTGCTGAACAGCCTGAGTTGGATGTTGTCCACCTTGCTGCTGTTGAACTGTTTGAGTTTTTTGTACAATCTGTTGTTGTTGTACTGCATGGATTTGACTCTGCTGCGGCACATGCATTGCGGCAGAGCTCTTCCTCTGCTGTTGGGCTGCCAAATTCTCATGCACCACACTAACTCCAGTGCCACCTTGCTGCACAAATATTCTTGATTGTGGCTGCTGCTGTTGGGTAACAATCACATTTTGCACGTGTTGTGGCTGCGATTGTTGAGCGAACACCACCGGAACAGATGATGATGATGCACCGGTTGCCGGTGCATAGATCGGTTGCTCACCAGCCATCGCAGTGTATTTTGTAGATACATGCGGAATGTCAAACCTTTGCGGTGGATGCACAGAAGTATTTTGTTGTTGCATTTGGGGTTGCATTCCCGATGTAACAATCGGCAACTGTTCCAATTGAATAGTTGGTATCTGCTTTTCAGGTTGAACCGGCGGCACTGTTTGTTGTGGAACGGCCGATTGTTGCAGTTGGACAGTGTGTGGAAGTTGATAGTGAGAAGGGCTAATAAAACAAAGCAATTTGGATTGAAACAATTCCTTTACATACCGGGTGTCTACAATCCCTGTTAGTTTTTCTTGCAGTGGAGCCTGCCCTGATTCATTGGAAATTTGATGTGTTGCGGCGATAATTGCGGAAGTTGAGTGGATTTGTGCGTGCGTTGGCGACAGAATTGTTGCTGGCTTTGGCTTAGAACGTGTAGACGTTGTTGCCGCTTCTGTTGTGCGCTCTTGATTTGCAGCTGCCACAAAATCTACAGTCTGATCCATCCGCTGCGCCTCTTCCGCCTTCTTCTGCTCCTCCGCAGCCAAACGTACCAGTTCGTCTTGTTCGCGCTTCTGTTGTCGCAAATGCTCCGCATCCACCTCCACAAAGCCATTGAACCCAGCCCCAGTAAGATGACTCTCTACAGACTATAAAGGCAAGAAAAAATGATGGATTGAAGAAGATACATTGCAATTCCTACCTCATTGGATGCTCTCCTTTCAATGGTCTCTAGTCTGAAAGTGGTGGATAGCTTCTCAGTCTCTGTTGTGGGCACTTCTTCAGGCCGGAGATTGTCCATCGCTTTGTGGTGTGCTACCACGTTCGCCTGTCCCTCTTCTTCGTCTTCCCTTTCCTCTGGTGCCGACTCAACTTCTCCCCATTTGGTCTCTCCGCCCGATCCCAGATTCAGCCGATGTTGTTCTTTTTCGCTGTCCTGCGAGTCACGCCTAGCCACTTTTGATTGCAACTGGAGTGCGGCCACTGCCTCTTCCTCCTCGTTCTTCTCTTCCATTCGCCGCAACAATTCCGCCTCCATCGCATCATCCTCATCATCGCCCTCTTCCTCATCCTCTTCTTCTTCATCTTTCGATTTTTTCACTTCTAATATCTTTGCTGTTCTCTCTTCCTCAGTCGGTACTTTGCCACTGTCGATCACTTCAAACTCGCCGTCGGCCGGAGCAGTAACAAAACCCAACAAACCGATTGGGTCAATGTCCATCATTGACATTGGGTTGTTCCTGTTTTGTGCAAGTAACTGCTCTTTTGCTTCTACAGCATGTTGTGCTGATTGCAGATGTGCGTTGGCTTTCGCGTGAACTTCGATCGATTTGGTCTGCTTAACCGATTGTGCGGTCTGTTCTTGCAATTTTTTCGCTCCTATGACCTTTTGCTTGTTCTCCTTGTCCAACTTTGCCTTTTTGACTCTTTGCTCTTTTGACTCATCATTCTTTTCCATCAGATGCCGTTTCATTGGTGTCGCCTTCTTGTTCTCTGTCACCAGATTCATTTTTTTCATTGTATTTTGCTCTTCTGCTTTCAATGCCTTTGCGGATGTTTGAGGCGATTTTTCTTCATCATCAGACGAGGACGATTCAGAGAGAATTGGCGACTGCCTTAACAATTTCTTTGTTGCTGCAGGTGATTGTTTTTCAACCGAAGTACTTTTCTGTAATCACAATATACAGTGAAATCAATGTTATTTGTACCAATCTTTACCTTTTTCGCTTTCTCTTTTTGCTCAATTGACGAGACCGAAGAAAGTGATGGCACCCGTGACCTTTTTTCCTTTTCATTTACCACCAAAAGTTTCGACAAAGAAACTCCGCTAGTAACTGCGGCCGATCGCGCGATCGCCTTCAGCAGTTTTGACTGCGGTCCTCGTTTCTTCGGCAATTTGATTTTTGGTATAGTCTGATTCTTCTTCTCTTCTGCCATTTTTGTTTTCGCTGCCTGCTGCGATCCCATCATCTTCTTGGTTGCCTGTTCTGCTGTCAAACCATCCTCATCGGATGAATCTGTGCCAAACACATCTTCAATTGACACATGTGTGAGTTTTTTCTTCTAAATATGTCCTTTTTTAATATCGCAATTTTATCTAGTTTATACCGGTTCCTGTTTCCTGACTATAGCTACACCCTTTTGAGTGACAATAGGTTGCTGCTCTTCCGCGGAAGAAGACGATGAAGAGCTTGTGGATGAGAGTTCTCCCTCTTCTTCGCTGGATGAGGAAGAGATAGGTGCACGAGAAGGATATTGTTGCTTTATGCCTTGCGAGGCAATTTCCATCACTTTGGCCAACTTCTGCAAAAAATAGCGTATAATGGAGTTGCTTTTTAATCGACTCACCTGCTCAAAATCCTTGCCTGACCCTATCGACGACGACTCGGAGCTGTGTCGATATCTGCCCAGTTCGGCTTTCAGCTTTTCGACTTCTCTTACTGCTGCATCGCCCATTGCATCCGAGTCGTGTGGCTCTTCGTTGGCGCTCTCCTCGCTCGCTTTTCCACCTTCCGAAGTGTTCTCCTCCTCTCTCTTTATCATCTCCTCCATCATTGCGGGCTTCCTTGGCGCGTACTCCGGCCTCCTAATGGTCACCACAGGCGGTGTATTTGCCTTAATCATTTTTGGAATGGTGACCGCTGTCTCGGCGGGGGTAATGCTATTCAAAACCGTTGCCCTTCGTTGTTGCTCCTCCTTCTCCCGCTGTTGTTTGGTCTTTTCCAAAGTATCATCAACATCTACTTCAACATCTTCATCCGCTTCTGATGCACTAGACATGTTTTTTGCCATTTCTGCTTTCTTTTCCACCAGCTTGTCAAGTTTTTCCAACTCACATCTAGCCATAGCCTTCTCTTTTCTGACCCTCCGCTCATCTTCGTTCATCATTGTGCTGCTCGCCTCCGATTCGGAAGAGGTTGAACTGAGTTTGATGCGCGAAAACTCCTTCTTCTAAAAGAAAGCTGTAAAAGTTAAAACATTTCAAACTTGCCTTCTTGGCTTGCTTTTCTTTCAACAGTTCCAGTGCAGACTTCTTTTTCTGTTCTTCCACTGCCGGCCGTTGAGTCGAGCGACGCTTCACCCGATCGTACATGGACGGGCCAAATCCAGACTTGATTGCCGCCAACATGCGGCGCTGCTGCTCCACGTCCACCCCGTCAAAGTCAATGTCCCCCTCGTCCGCCTCTCCACTTTCTTCACTTTCTGAACTGCTCTCGTCGTCATTTCGGCGTCGCTTCTTCTTCTGTTTTTTGCGCTGTCGCTCGGCTTCACTGGCCGATTCCTCTTCTCTATGCACTTTGCTGCCAATTGTTGCCCGTCTGCCATGGCCATGACGCTCATCACGTTCACGCTCTTTCTCTCGCTTTCGCCTTGCTTCCTTCGTCCTTTCCATCTCACCTGCCACCATCGTCATTGACCTATTCTTCTGATGCAGCACTGCAGATGAAGTGGATGGTGTTGTGACCATCCTCATTGTCGCCTTTTCTTCCTTTTTCTCCATAAGATGTTTCTCCTTATTCTCTTCCTTCTTCATTGTGCTGGTCGGAGGGATCATCGATTTTATGCGTGGATCTGTAGATGTTGCAGTTTTCTGTTCAGACGATTGGGTGGAGAACTTCCTATCCAGTTTGATCTCTCTCAACTTTGGGATGGAAACACTGTTCGCCCTCTGTTGTTGTTGCGTGATCGTCGGCGTTTGTTGGCGTTCTCTTGGCTTCTTGATCAGCTGGTCCATTGTTGTAGTGCGAGGCGAAGGAGATGCTAATGAGGATGCCACTGGTGAAGCGGATTCGCACTTGTCGAATAGCGGCCTCATTTGCGGTTGTTTAAGCAGTGGTTGTTTTGGTGTTGCCATTAGGAAAGTGCTGCTGATGGTCGGACTCTCCAGCTTCATAGGCACCTCATCTTTTACGTGCAATCTTGCTCGCGACAAATCGGGCTCAGATATGATTGAAGGCCTAAATCCATCAACTAGTTTTTCGTTAATACAATATTCGCCAACCTTCTCTCATGGTGGGCCTCTGCTTCGACGGATTCACGCTTCACTTCTTCAACAATTGCCTTCACCACGTCTTCTGTGTGTTGATCTGCCTTGGGCGGCAGCGTTTTTGCCTCGCCAGAGAGCGGCGTGCTCAGTTGGGAGGAGAACGATGCACGATGTCCGCCAATAATAGTGCCAACAGTGTGAATTTGATCCAAAGGGATGCCGTTGGCAATATCCGACTGAACGCGTGCTGAATGCACTTCCCAGTGTTGTATGTTTTTAGTTGTTTTCGGCAGAACGCTGTACTGTGATGCAAGGTTGGCATTTTTGGCCCTTTCAATGTCTTCAAATGTTCGCCTAATACGTTCGCTCATTTGCGCCATCTGTGCCAGCAGTTTTGTTGCCGGTTTTCCCTCCTTCGCACTCTCCTCACCAAATTTCGTTGTGGTAAAGTAAGGCTGCGCGCCCTTTAGCGGATTTGCTGTCGGCGGTGCACTCATTGGTGTGCTCAATGTCATTCTTTCATCGCTTTCGTGCTGTGAAACGATGCTATCGCGATGCGTAGCTTTTGCCAATTGAGGATGCGCCGAATGGGGCTGATGTTGTGCCCTGTCGTTGCGCCACTTCAGTGCAAATCGCGGCAGCTCCAGTTCAACTAATTTCGCCTCTTTTCTCTGCCTCGGGTCCTTCGCTGTAGCAGAACCAGTTGGCTCCAGCGGAATAGATGCTGTTTGTCGGCTAGGCTGGCGAACTGGTACAGAAGAAGTAGACGGCTTTGAACACAGTGCGGCAGTATTTGTATTGGCTAAAATCGTTTGTTACATTGTTAAAGTTTTGGTAAATCCCACAATTCTTTTTCTCGGTATTTCCGCTGAACGAATCCCTCTTTTGTTGTGCTTGTTGTTGTTGGAGTTTCTTTTCTTTCTCTTCGTTGCCTTTGGCCAACAATTCGGAGAGGCGTTGTGCGAGCTCTTTTTCACGTGCTGGTTTCTGCGGCGGTGCAGTCACCTTGGCTGTGTTTGCCAATGGTTTCGTCTCGCTGGGTGAAGCCAGCTTCAGACGCTCGCTGTGAATGATCTCGGAGTGCAACTGGACAGCGATTTGTTGCTCGTCCAACCGACCAGGATCCGTTTCAAATTCAACTTCACCCTCCTCCTCGCCCTGTTCATCTTCCTTGTTGTTGCGTTTATTTGTCGCCTTCTTTCCCGCATTCGATCCTTTTCCAGTTCCATCGGTGTTCTCATTTTCATCGGAACTACTGTTTTCGGAGCTGGACGAACAACAACTAAAACAACCAAATTTATGATAGATTTTTCTCCAATTTCAGTTGCCTTGAATGGCTGGAGTAGGAGGATAAAGAGCTGTGCGAGTTGACGGATGAGGGCGAGCACGGACGCTTTCGGGCTTCATGGTGTGTCGATTTTGTGAGACGCTTAGGCGGTACCGGCGGGGGTGGTAGTAGTGCCGCCGAAGAAGAAGAAGTGGCGCCTTTTGCGCCAGAGCCAGTCTGTTCGGTGGTAGCAGATTTTTTGGCCGTGGTGGCACCTTTCTCGCGTCGTTCTGTGGGACGATGCCGTCTTGGGGCATTAGTCGATCTGCTTTCATTCCGCGTGCCGCCTCTGGACGCCTCATTGCCTCTCCTGCTCGACGTCATCCCTGTGCGCGTTCTCCGCCTTCCTTCCCTGTCCCGTTCCGCCCGCCTCTCGCGTCGCCGTTCCAAGCTCCGATGCGATCTGTGCTTGCGTTCATCCCACGAATATTTGGTGCCGCTCTCGTTTGCGGTCTGTTGTTTGCGCACTTTATGCCGATGGCGCTGCCCCGCAGTCCCAGCAGAGTTGCTGTCACCGCCATGTTCTGTTCTCGACGAGGAGTGTTGTTCTGGCTGCCGGCGCCATTTTTTCCGAGGTGACTGAAATTGCCACCAATTAAAATTCTCATTTATTGAATTTTCCCATTTCTTACCAGACTGTACGTTACAGTGGAAGAGTTGCTTGACGCTGAGCTACTCCGCTCCTCCCGCCTGTCCTCCCTCGCCGACTTTCCCTTCTCCTTGGTCCGCTTTCCGCTCTCTTCATTCCTTGCGCTATGCTCTCTTGTTGTCTTGCCCATTTGTGGATGCCGTGTTGTCCCTTTTTCTTCGCCCACTTCGTGGTTGTGTTTGTCCGCTGATGAACACGGTCTCAGTGGTACCGTCTCGGCAGAAGAGCCGACTCTATTTCGTGCCAATTCGCACTGCTCATTGGCAACTTCGCTGAAATGAACGACTTTTTTGAGAAAATACTTGAATTCGTCATACGTTGAAGGGTCTGGTGGTGGACTGGGAGAACTCTTCTTCATTGAAGCCGACACCGGTAAACACTTGGGTGGATCTGGAGGTGGTGCCAACATGCTGGATGCGTCCGGAACTGATACAACTGACTCGGTGTTCTTTCGATAAAAGCGATCCACAAAGTAGTCGTGCAATTTTTCTGAAAAACCAATCGAATGGGATATGAAAATTTCAATTCAAAATATGTATTGTATATTGACCTGAACAAAAGTCAACATGCACATGGCACACTGGCTGTTCGCCTATTGATGAGCGTTCCGGTTGGAAGGTGCTAAGAAGGGTATAGAATGTTTGACCGAAATTGATTAATTCTGCTCACATGTTCCTATTTTTGATTTTTGTAAACGCAATTTGTGCCGCCTCATGACTGGAGAATATCACGATGGCCTCGTTAAATTCCGGATCGTACACCACACTAGAAGCATCGTGTTCCGGCTGAGTCAGCACCACCCTCATTTTGGACATGAGGTACTGGTCGCCGCAGTTCGGCGGCAAACGGCCAATCCAGAGGCGAGACGAAACAATTGTGTTGCCCCACCAGTGGTGTGTGGAATTCTGTGACCATGGAAGTAGCATTAAACTTTCTTATTTACTTTAACAATGAGTTAGGCAAATCAAAATGTTGTTACTACCTATTTGTCTTTTCACAATACCTTTTTGTTGCGGCCCTCCGCCTCAAAGTGCTGGTTGGACTTGCGGATGGCGTTGGCCACTGATTCTATATTTGTGAATTGGAGGAATGCATATGGCGCCAGCGTGTTTCGATTCTTCACTTCGATGTCCTGTGTAACAATGACCCCAATTCAAAATATTCTAGCAATGTTTACCAAAATGTGCCCAAATTTGCCATAGCGCGTCTTCAGTTCCTCTTCTGCGATGTTCGTGTCCAAATGCCTAATGTAAAGTGTCCGACTGAAAAAGGCATTCCATAGGGTTTAGATGTCTTCACTTCTTTTATGCGTTAAACCTGGAATTTTTGTGGAAAGGGTCTGGTGGCTGCAAATGAATTTGTGCGTCCATGATGGCGGCCAATGCAACCGTTGACGGAGTGCGGAGCAAATTCGCTGATCTTTTCGCTGTTTTTGCCCCAGTGACTTTTTGAACATCTGCTGTTCCGCTCTGACCGCTGCTTGTTGACGCCGCTGCAACTTTTGTGCTCGATGTTGTGTTGGCGGCCGCTGCTTTTGCAGCAGCCTTCAATGCCATTACGGCGTTGATACTTTCCGTTGGGGCCAGCGATGCCTTGAGTTGGCAACCGCCCATCGTTTGCCGGTTTAGCTCCGCCAATAATCCAACACAGCTCGCAATTCTGCGTGCGAATAAAATGTGAGTAACTAATACTAACGAAGAAGATGGAGAGAAAACGATCACAACCAATTAATAATCATTTGAATTATATTCCACCTATGGCTCTCTATTAAATTTAATTTCGATGTGTGACCACTTTCGTGTTGAATATGTTAATGTGAAAGTGAAAGCTCAGCTCACTTCTGAAAGATGATCAGTGCGCGTCGACTGAGCGGCGGCAGTTGGCATCTGCGCCCCTGATTGGAGCTCATCAAATCCGGATTATTCGGCACCGCATCGAAGCGCACGTCCACAATTTTGCTGTACTTACGAACAATCGCCGACAGTTGTTCGCGTTGCGTCTTCTCGTTCAGCACTCCTATGTAAGAGTTGTATATCTTTTCAACATGATTGGATCATTCCCACGCAATCGTTCATTTTATAATTTTGAATACTGGTCTCTTTTGGTTAACGATAGTTTATGCAAAACCTGGAAACGGAAGTTGATGGACGTAGACGCCCTGCAGGCTATCTGTGTTCGACGGCAGCGGTACAGCTGTGCTGGCCGCGGCGGAAGAGGCCGTCGATGTGGACGGGTCCTCGACCTCAATGCGCTGCTCCGGTTTTGGCAACGGAATCTTCATCTGCTTCATTGCGCTTCCTTTCCAACAATGCGCTTTCAATTTGCTTTGTGCACTCTTAAAAATACCCTTGTCCTTATCCATTTCTGCGTTGTGCTCGTGGACGACGAGGTTAGTGTTTTTGTGCCCAACAATAATCTTAATTTCATTCACGCGTTGCCCGCATTAGAAATTACAAATCGGGGCAGATCTATGGGTATTGAGTAAGTATAAGTAGGGATATTTTTAAGATTTGTTGATACTTGATTAATGATTATGTGATATCTGATATATTGGTTTCTTGGTGCTTTAACAGAAAAAATTTAAAAAACATGGGATTTGGATATACTTGCATCCCATCCGCTTTGGGAACATTGATTCGACAATCGCGCTAGCGCACGATGAAGTAATGCATAAAAGATTTGATCGATTGAGATTTGGGATCCATAGTTTCATTTGTTTGTCACCTATTTTTTTGTTGTTTGTTTGCGAATTTTAATTTTCACCATTGGAGGTGTGCCAACTGCCAATTGAGGCCGATTCATAAAAAAAAACAAAGTAAAGGGTGAACGTGAACCCATTTTATTACAAGTACAAGGTAGATGAAGGCATGATAATAATGTCTAATTGTCTAATAGGTACCTTATACCTTACCTAGGCATGTTAGAGAACGCATCTTTTCCCCTTTTCCTCTATGCTTTTCCGTCTTCCCATTTCAATCCTTTTCCTCTCTCAGTTCGTATTAACACTCTTCCTCCCCTCCCCTCCAGTTTCCACTCACGCGTTTATTGATTTTTCGCCAAGCTGCCTGCCGCATCCATCTAGTCCGTATCCGTATCCATACGCTTACGTAGGTATAGGTATGTACGTATACGACGCGGCGACGAAGGCGACACGAGACACGACAATTGAGAAGGAAATGAAAGGGGAATGACGAATGGGAAATTGGGGATGGGGAATTGGGGAAACAAAGTACATACAAACATACCCAAACTCATAGGTATTCATAATTTCATAAATATTGTGACAAACGGTCGAAAGGTCGAAACTCGAAACCGAAAATTATAAATACATACCTAAGTAGGTATGTATGTATGTAAAAATTAAATCCAACAAATACATACACATACATAACAAACAATTCAGCATTTTTATTTTTATTTTTTAGTTCTAGTAGTACTGCATAATTTCCAACGAAATTTCATCCATTCATTATTTCATTGTCATTGGTGATTCCTTGAGTATTCGCGGTAGTAGAGCACCGAAACAGTGATCAGTCCGCCGAGTGCGAGCAAAAAGGCAACAATGAACACAACGGCCACAATCACCCAGTTTGCGCGAGCGCCAGGACAGTTGGCAAAGTCCAACTCGTAGTCAAAGTAGTCCGCAATGTCCGTGCCTTTTACCTAGACGATAAATTTGGTTTTCCAAAATTAAGTGAATGAGAGCTCACAGAGTCCTTGCATCCGGGCAACTGCTCTGTGTAGTTGAGTCGCATGGCTTCCATCGTATCGCGCCAGTTCGCGAACTCATTGATTGTTCGGTTTGCGCCTCTTATCTCGTCTTCACAGTTCACACCTCCAAGCGAGTACATAAACGGCAGGTATGGTTTGTTCGGATTGTAACCGAGCTGAATATGCGAAAACTATGTAAAAGTATGAATATAGGTTAAGCACTACCTTGTTGTCAGCAAATGTGAATGTCGGGATTACGGCACAGAGTAGCAGGCCCAGCAGAGCGATCGAGAGTAGTGGTCGTGAAGAAAACGGCATTTTGGAGAAAAAGGACGAAGAAAGAAGGCCTTTTGTGTTTTGCTACTAGTTACTTAATATGTAAACGGTGATTGCGAATGGTGTCGGCCAATCCGCGGCTCTTTTGCTATTTATTAAGCAAAAGTGGCGGAAAAAAGGAGTGGTGTTGATTGTTAATGATGGTATTTCTCACCACAGTCTTATCAGATTTTTGCGAGCAAATGGATGAATCAGCGATGTTTGCCTAGATCCGGGAATGAATTTGGTTTGGGCCGACCGACATTAATATACACGAATAGAATAAATTGGTTGGTCAAATTGCATTGTCATACTATTTAGTATTTCCCAAAATTCTGTGAAAAAATGTGGTCTCAATCAGTTCAGTGCGATCATTTCAGCGAGCACCTCATTCACCGGTTTCTGGAATGCATGCCGAACAAAGGAATGCTCCAGTTGGCGACGGTCCGCAATAGTACGAAGCGACGGCAAAAAGAGCAGAATCCTGCCGAATCTAAAACAACTTGACCATCCAAAAGAAAAACCCTTTAATGCTCGCCTCGTAAGCGATGGATGTCGACGTATCGCGTGTTGCTGCAACATGATTTGAGCCTGGTCCTGGAGCTGTTCCACTATTGCGCCATTTTCCAATCCATCAGCATCTGGCAAACGGAAAAACATTGGCACTAGCTATTCTCGGATGCCATCTACCGGCCCGGAACAGCACGATTGCCTTCAAGCAAGCCAACTCTGGCTGGCTGAGTTCCAATCGTTGGAATTGCGTGTACAGCGCACTGATGGAGTGAAGTTGTGTTGCGGGCAAAATTCGATCGGCTGGCGCCTCAACCAGCGGACATCGTTCTGCGCCCATGGACCATTCGAATGCACTGAGCAGAAAGAGCTGGAGCCAGCCACTTTCTAGCAGTGGCATCTGCAAAAATGGCGGAAAATTGAACTGAATTGCTTTAGAAAGGTGAGCAATATAATAGTACCTTGTCAGCGGCACAAAGTGTGCTGAAAGATGGCATTTCTTGCGCCCACTTGACTGTGCCGCCCAGCACTCGGGTGCACATTGTCGCAAAGAGAGTTCGCTCTTCTGTGCTTGCCTCCGTCTCTTCGGGTGGCATTCGTTCACCTCCGGACAAGGAGACCAATGAGGAGGCACCGGAGGAAGTGATCGGCCTTTGGCTGAATGCATTTCAAACTTTATAAAATGGAAAACTCGAATTTCGCGAAACTCACGCTTCGTCACTGTCCTTGTTGGTCGGCGGTGCCCGAATAAAGTCCACTGCGGCGGAAGAGAGCACTGTGGAGCATTCGCGGAAGAAGTTGGCGTGAGTGGCGTAGATGCTGTCCAGACTGGCCGACGGCTGGATGGTGGCCGTGTTGCGCGGCTGGCGCTCATTCTGCACCGCTGAAATGGGACCAGATTGGCACAATGTCCGCACGCAAACTGGCCAGCATCATGTCGGCACCAACCGTCCTTGTTCATGCCCTTCGTCAGACACTTCTTCAGCCGGCATGCCTGTCCAAGAAATCACATGTCAGACTTCATTTTTCAAATCAATATTTAAACTTATATGATTCATTCATAAAAATATTATTTTGTTAAGCCATTCACCTGGCATTGGTTGCGATGCGCCTTGTCCACCGTGCAAGCACCGGTGCCTGCTTGGCAGCGGTAGATCAGACGACGGCGTACACTGCGCTTAAAGAAGCCGGAGCAACCGTTGCACGCCAAAATGCCTAAAAGGTTTGCATTTAAAAATTTCGAAAACCTATGGTCACCATAGTGTCGTCCGCTGGACACATCGCCACAAACGGCACAAGTCAGAATGGAGCTGGCTTTTCCACCAGCGCTGGGCCTTTCATCGCCTTCTGCCTCTTGCAGCTCTTCAGCCTTTGGCGAATTGGCCACCTCAAATTGGACAGAGTTCACCGTCGGTAATAATGAAAATGGGGTTGCATTCCCTACAATTGCAGCGGACGAGCCGTTTGAGTGTTGAGGCGACACGGTAACAAGCACTGCGGACGGCACATGTGCAACAGCGCCATTGTTTGTGTCCACCCCATTCTCCAAGGGTCCTGCGCCAGCAGCACCGCTGTTCATTGCCAGTTGAAGTGCACTGAGAGGAAACAATACAAATGGAAAATGTACAAAAAGAAGGCAGCACTGTTGCGGCATCAGATGCCTGTTCAGCATCAGCGGGTGCCCGCCACGCTGCTGTTTGGCATAGGCGCTCATCGCTGCGGCGGCACTCATCGCGGCCGCCAGACCGCACATTGGTGCAAATGGCGCTCCAAACGGAGTTGTTGGAGGCCCTGAAAATGGTCGTAAGAGTGTTCTATCAAATCGTCTATTCAGCTCCTATCACTTTGGAAGCTCTCTAGCTCCTATCCTATTTGAAGTCTGTCTCGCACCAAGAACAACTCGCTTGCTCTCTACCGTTAAAATTCCAAATTAGTTGGAGTAAATTATTAGATTATTTCAAAATTGTGTACCGTGTGCACCCATCGCGCCGAATGTGGGTGGTCCGCCCTCACCAGCATTGTTGGCAGCAAATTGGGCAAACGGTGGCGGAGGGAAGAGGGGCGTAAATTGGGGAAGAGGCGGGAAAAGCGAATGCGGGAAGAGCGGAGGACGTGGCGGGAACAGCATGGAAGCCACAAACGGGGGCGAAGACTGCTGAAAGGCAACCAAATCCATAGGTTTGGTCCCAGATCTCACCTCCTCTTGTTCCCTCTGTTCCTTTGCTTCTAGTTCCATTTGCTTGTTCCTCTCTTCCGCCTTTGTCGTCTCTCCATGATCTGTTGAAAATGTCATTATTTTTACCAATCCGTCAAAGAAAGGTTCATGGCTTGATGGAATTGGCATCCGACCTGGTATTTGATCGGGAGTCTCTTTGTTGCCCTCTTCCCCTTCTTCGTCCCGTTGCTCTTCTTCACCGGCCAAAAAGCTGGCGCTAAACGGCGCAATTTGGCCAAGCTGGCCTACCGCTAAAATGTGGAATGGGGCTTAGTAAAATTATGCAAACACAGACCTAACAGACGCGAATGACGCGTGTTCGCAATCAAGGCAGAGAGCAATTTGCCTGAACAGAAGGGGAACCATGCCCAAAAGTCTAGGCCCTGGGGCCGACCTTTGCTTGGCCGCTGTTGTCCGTCTTCTGCATCAGAAGTCAGCAAGCGAAAAATGTGACCACAATCGCTGCTTGGTTTGGGCGAAGAAGGCGCAGAATTGGATGCATTTGAATCGGCCGAAGACATTGTAAACCCCGAAACTAGACGTGAAATCAGAATTTTGGCCGACTAGGTTTTGTAAAGGGCTGCCTTGTCCCCCCCCCTACCGTATTGTGTGCGGGTCGCGTCGCCGTTTGTTCGTTTGCCCTCTGCTGCTGTGCTCGTTTGTGCCACTGGCAGGCAATGGGCGACCAGGACAAGCCTTTTGAGGCGGCGGTGGCGGCCGCAGATGGCAGGGCGGAGAGCACGCCTCTTCCTCGATTAATGCGCCCACTCCGTCGTCGTCCTCGTCTTCGTCCTCGTCGCTGTCGCTGTCGCCGCCTCCGCGGCCAATAAAGCGAGACGGGCAAACAGCGGCTGCGGCGGCGGCAGCGGAACAAATGGCGGAATGAGCATGTGGAAGCAGCGGCGGTGGCCCAATTTGCGTCACTGCCGCCGAAAGGCGCACTGCACCACCACAACCTCTTACTTCCTGGCGAACGCCGCCGATTGGCCGACCGCAGTGACGCGGCAAAGGAGGCCACGCCCTTGCCAGGCAAAGATTTCTCGAGACTCGAGATCGAGACCTCTTCTTCCTCATCCTCTTTGTTCTCTTCCTTCTTGTTTTGCCCCAATCAACGCTCTTTATAAAAAAATACAATTTTTCCTCCCCTCAATCTCTGGTGTACGATTGATGCAAATGCCAAAAAATGGCCTCCGTCTCGCCCCGTTTGTGTGGGATGAAAAGTGGCCTCTTCCGGCCCTGGGGTGTGGGCCTGCGTTTGATTCGTTCTTTCCCCTTGTGCCATCGCCAATTATGTGATTAGCCGGATTGGCGCGCGCGAGGGAATGCCTGGCACCAAAAACGAGGTGCAATCTGTGTGCATTGCTGCAGGCAAATTTTGCAGCGCAAATTTCTTCCGTCGGAATCAGTCACCTTTCTCAAAAAGTTGTTCAACTCACTCCTCTCGTCCGGTATTCCCAGCCTGTTTGCCGTTGTCTGCCTTTCTTCAGGACCCAGGATGGCGCCATTTCGGCGGCGCCACTCCTCCCGGGCGAAAGGCAATTAACCGCAAATGGGCAGCGCTAGTGGGCCACCATTTTCGGCGCCTAATCTGATTCCCAGCCGCGGCCCAACTTTCAACTTTGGGGGGCGGTAAACAGCACCACCACCGGGCACAGCAACTGATGGCACCGCTGTGTGCCGGCGTCCCTGGGGGCGAGCGCTCGGGCAGAAGTGGCCTCCACCGCACCTAATCCAATCATTCTCGCTCCCTGCTTCGCCGCAGCGGTACGGTCTCGTCCGCAGGAAAACGGCAAAAAGGGCAAATGTGGGAGAGCGGAAATTTGAATGAGCGAGACAGAAAGTGCACTCTTTTTTCAGAACATGGACCCAGTAATCGGGTCTAGAATAGGGGAAGATCCCAAAACATTTAAAGGATCGTAGAAATGCATTAAGAACACTTTGCTTTGGTCATCCCTGCCATTGTTGTTTTTTGGTGCATTTACAAAAAACGGCACCGCACTTGCTTTTCCCAAAAGCAAACGATGTGGAACGGCGCGCAATTGTGAAAGAGCGCAAATGGCAGCGCCGCAAAAAATGCCCAATGGCAAGGGAGACGATTAAGGTGAAGAAGAATAATCATTCAACGATTGAGGAACACATTTAAAGTCTGGAATTATGACGAAATTAAATATTAAAGATTGAAAAAAAATTGTATTTTTGTTGATCGATTATCAATTATCACATGCATCCGACTACTGTAATTGGTGTCTGGCATTCACGATTCTCATACATTGCATCGCTCGCTAATCGGATTGTTTGTCAATGAATGCGAGCAGAATGAGAAGGGGGAACATCAATGCATTGGAAGCCTGGAACATTTGCCAAAAAAACACATTAGCAGAATGTTTGGGGAAATAAAATTAAAGAATTCGGCTTAAATTTGGATTCCGATTAATGGAAAAATATATCGCTTTCATTTCTTCATTTGCTCAATTTAGTGTTTTCCGTGTTGTTAAATATACGCCCATCAAACGCATGTTCCCGCCACTTCAGTGGACAATCGAATTTGTTCAAAGCTGCTGCGGCGGCGGCTTTCCCCAAAAAGCTCAGTCGGCCCCAACCGGGAATTGGATTAATTAGCGTTTGTGTCCGAGAACAGGCACTGAAGATGGCCATAAATTGGCGCGCGCGCACACTAAAATGATAGCAATACGTTGAAATTGAAATGTTATTGTTTGGTAGAAACAAAAGTAGTAAAAATTGCCTTGGGGAGTCAAAAGGATGAATGAATTTGCGAAACAAATTATTAAAAGAGGAAAGTTGTAAGAGAATGAAAAGGCAACCAATACACAATACAGTTAAAATCCTGCAGGAGTGAGGTCCGTTCTCCGTTCCCCTAAACTTTTCTTCTAACAAATTCTTTTGCTAATAAAAAATGGTAGTCGTTTTCCACCACCTAATTCCATTCTACCCAAAACCCAAATGTCAGCGACATCCATCCGGCCGGTGTTAGGGCACGATTATTGCTGTTATGGCCGCCAGGCCGGCGCTGGATGGAAGACAAGCGATTATTTGCAGTCCCGGAAGGATGTGCACTAATTGAATTTTGCCGGCCAGGGACGATGCTCTTTCATCGGACGTTGTTATTCCGGTGATAAATGGCTTAAAAACAGCGGGTGACCAGAAGCGATGTTATGAATACCACGCAGAAAATCCGGGGGCAAAAGATGTTGGCATAAACAATTATCGGTTCATTGAACCATGAGTTTGATTGGTGGCCCACTTTTGGGGGAAAATGCCCTCCCTCTCAAGCGGTCAATGGGACGAGTCCTAATCTGGGATCTGAAGTGAGTGGAATAAGTTAAAGAGGTTAATATGGTCCTTCACATTCAAATAAGGGAAAAAATTAAGCTTAAGCTTACCTAGGCTTAAGCCCTAAAGCTAAAACTAAAACAGCCTAGCCTAGGGCCTAGGTAGGTATAGTATTGGCCTTTGGCCAAAGATAAATTTTTGGCGTTCTGTTATTATAAATTCGGATAAGGGTAATCATTAGGGCTCGGATTTTTAGGTGACCAAAATCCCAAAATAGGTACCTAAATAGGTGAAAAAAAAGGCCAAAATAGGTGGCGAAAA